>VMDO01017554.1:0-44531 GCA_007922755.1 Pedetes capensis | reverse complement strand
ATGAGTCGGACTCGACTTGCCAGCACCTAACAACAACAACATACACTAGTAGCCCATAGGCTTGGGAGAAGGACCCGACAATCCACTCCCAAAAATCAATCCACCATTGAAAACTCTATGACTAGCAGAGAAGCACTGACAAAGAGCATTTAGCCTGTTATATGTAGGGTCACTATCAGTCAGACACTGACTCCATGGCAACTAACAACAACAATACACTTAGTAATATGTAAATCAGTTTAAACATGTCTCCTCACTTATCATTTATGACAAAAAACATTCAAAATTTTTTCTTCTGGCTTTTTGAAATGTACAGTACGTTATTTTTATCTATAGTGACTCTACCATGCAATAGCACACCAGAACCTCTTACCCCTATCCAACTGCAACTTAGTACCCACTGATCAACCTCTCCCCACCCCTCATTCCTATCTACTTTTCCAAGAGTCTGTTGTTAGGTGCATTCAATTCAACTCTATTTACTATAGAATGAAAGATCGCTGCTTCTATGCTAGACACACTACTTTTTTCATGTTTAAGCCCATTGTTGCAGATACTGTGTCAATAGATCTAGCTGAGGGTCTTTTTATTTTTAACCTGTGTTATAGATTCTTATCTACTTAATTGCAGCTGCAGAGCTCTTTGTGACCTAAGGCAGAGATTTTAATGTGAGGACTCTGCAGACAGAGTTCCTAGAATTATCAGGGACCATGGGGGCAAACTCTTAGGGGACCCAGCTCCCTGTCACTTGGAGTCTTTGCAGATGTGCCTATTAGTAATTACAAGGATAATAATCAGTATACGCTGAATCTTATTTTACCTAACTACATTGTTCTTTATATTAGCTCTGTTCCTGTTATGCTGAAAACTTATGCTGTCCTCTAAAATGACCCTGAGCTTTGTATAACCATAATAAAAGGAGACACCGCCCTCTAGGCAGGACTCTAACTCCTGAGAGGGTTGAGACACCTGATGTGATTCTCTCATCCAATGACTCCACCTGGTCTTTGGGAACCAAATGACAACAGATCTCCCACTCCCCCACACTGATATCTTTCTCCAGGGATTGGTCCCTCCTGACAACACGTCCAAAATACAAAATATGCAGTCTAGCCATCCTAGGCTCCATGGAGCACTCTGGTTGCACTTCCTCTAAGATGGATCTTTTGGTTCCTTGGCTTTGTTGTTGTTAGGTGCCATCAAGTTGAGTCCAACTCATAGTGACACTATGTACAACAGAATGAAACACTCTCCAATTCTGTGCCAGGCACACAATCATTTTCATGTTTAAGCTCATTGTTCCAGTCACTGTGCCAATCCATCTAGTTGAAAGTCTCCCCTTGTTTTGTTGATCTGCCACTCTCCCAAACATGATATCCTTCTCTAGAGATTGGTCCCTCCTGACAACATGTCCAAAACATGTAAGACACAGTCTAGCCATCCTTGCTTCCAAGGAGGACTCTGATTGCACTTCTTCTAGGACAGATCTGTTGGTTCTTTTGGCAGTTCCTGGTATATTCAATATTCATCTCCAGCACCATAATTCAAAAGTGTCAGTTCTTCTCCTGTCTCCCTTGTTCAATGCCAGCTTGCACAACCATATGATGTGACTGAAAATACCATGGCATGAGTCAGGTACACCTTCATCTTCAATGGGACATCTTTGTTTTTCAATACTTTAAAGAGATCTTTTGCCAGAGCCTTTCCCAAAGCAATGTGTCTTTTGATTTCTTGACTGCTTTTTCCATGGGTGTCGATTGTAGAAACAAGTAAATCAAATTCTTGGACAACTTCATTTTTTTTTTCCCAAAAGTCTATTAACCAGTATTCTACTCTCAATTTCTGCAAAATCAATGCATTTATAATACACATATGAATGAGATAATGAAGCATTTATCTTTCTTATCTGGCTTTTTCACTTAACAGGTGTCAAGTTCTATCATGTTGTCACAAATGACAAGATTTCCTTCCTTTGATGGCTGTATAGTATTCCATGGTGTATACATACTGTATTTTCTATGTCTATTCATCAGTTAATAAACCCTCTACTTGTTTCCATTTCTTGGCTGCTATAAATAGTGCTACAATGAACATGGGAATGCAGAAGTCTCTTCGGCACATAGATTTTATAGCCTTTGGATGTAGAGCCTATAGTCGGATTGCTGGCTCATACAGTAGTTCTGTTTTTAATTTTTCAAGGAATTTCCATAGTATTTTCCATCATAGTTTTAGTAATTTACACTTCCATGAAAACTGTGCAAAGGTCTCTTTTCTCTACATCCTTACCAGCACTTGTGAGTTGTTTTTGTTGTTGTTGTTGTTTTATAATATCCATTCTTATTATAATGCAACCATATTGGCTGTCGTTTTTATTTGCATTTCACTAATGACTAAAGATGGCTGGGATTTAGCTCAGTTGGTAGAGCGCTGCGCTGCAGTCTCTGAGGTCCTGAGTTCAATTCCCAGCACCACAAAAATGGGAGAAGGGCCTGGCAATCCACTCCCAAGGCAATCCTGAAACAGTCAGCCATTGAAAACCCTATGAGGGTTGCTATGAATCAGATACCGACTCGACGGCACCTAACAACAACAATGACTGGAGACACTGAGAATTTTTTCATTTACCTTTTGGTCTATTTCTTCTTTGGAAAAATATTTATTTGACCTATTGCCCATTTTAAAAATTGAGTTATTTGGGAGGTTTGTTTGTTTTGTTTTTATTTGGTTTTGCTATACAATTTTTGAAGTTCCTTCTATATTCTGCATATTAACCTCTTGCCAGGTGAATAGCTTGGAAATATTTTATCCCATTCTATACTTTGTTGTTTCCTTTACTGGGCAACAGCTTTTTGGTTAATGTAATTTCATTTGTTTATTTTTGTATTTGTTGCCCATGCTTTTTGGATCTTGATGTAAAAATCCTTGCTCATTCTAACGTCCTGAAAAATTTCCCCTATACTTTCTTTTATCACTCTCAAAATGTCAGTTCTTTTCTTTTAGTTTTTAATCCATTTTTTAGTTGGTTTTTGTAACTGGTGAGAGAGAGGGATCTAGTTTCCTCCTTCTTCACATGGATATCCAATTTTCCCAGCACATTTTATTGAAAAGACTGTTCTTTCTCTCCTGCATATTCTTAGCCACTTTGTTGAAAGTCAGTTGGCTATGGATGGGGCACAATTATGTCTATGATCTCTGTTCTGTTCTGTTGGTTTATATGTCTATTTTGTTATGTTGACATCATGTGTTTTATTTTGTTTTAGCTTTAGAGAGTATTTTGAAGTCAGATAGTGCAGTATCTCCCACTGTGTTCTCTTTTGCTTGAGATTACTTTGGCCTATTTAGGTAGGTTTTCCAGTTTTGATTGTTTGTGTATGTAGTTCCACACAAATTTTAGGATTGTTTCTTCTAATTGTGTGAAAGATGTCCATATTTTGATAGGGATTGCATTGAATCTGTAAATCACTTTGGATAGTATGGACATTTTAAAAATATTGATTCATCCAACCCATGACCACAGTATATCTTTCTATTTTTCAATGTTTTGTTTAATTGTCTTTAAAGAGACATATACTTGTTTATAGACCATGATGGGAATTTAAACATGCAAGAAAAAGAATGGGAGACTACTTGATAGTACAAGCTCCAGGAAGAGCTAGACAGAAATGGATCTATGAGCACAGATATAGACCTTACAGTTACACAGGAAAATGAATTTCTATTGTTTGAAAATAGATGCCAAAAGGTGGAGTACAGACAGTTTTAGAAGAAGAGTAAGGATTTTTAAAAGTTCATGTTTGATGTTCTCAAGATTCCTTATTAATAGACCAGAGTCACCACTGAGAATTCTAGGAGGATGGAGCAGAGGATACACTTAAAATATTTATTTAAACTTACAAAAATAATATGAATAAAAATAAATATTAAAGATGCAAGCTAGAAGGCATTATTTTTAGAAAATTGTAAATTCCATAATGAGTGAAGCGTGAGTGCTTATTCTTAGTCATGGTGTTGTTGTTCTTAGGTGCCGTCAAGTCATGTCCGACTCATTGCGACCCTCATAGGGTTTTCAACGGCTGACTGTTTCAGGATTGCCTTGGGAGTGGATTGCCATGTCCTTCTCCCATTTTGTGGTGCTGGGAATCGAACTCAGGACCTCAGAGACTGCAGAGCAGCACTCTACCAACTGAGCTAAATCCAAGCCCCATTCTTGGTCATAGGCACCACTTATTTAATGATGGATGAAGCTATGTATAGTAAGATGATTATGGCTTACAAGTAACCTCCAACTTTGTTATTGTTGTTAGTTTTAATTTCCTCTAGGAATAAGCATTTTATTAAAGTGACTGATTTGCGTCCAACTTGTGATTCTAGTGGTTTCTCAAATTGGGACAAAGACTGGTCAATTAGAAGGATCACTGAACAAAAAATTGGCAGACCTTGCACTACCTAGTTATGCCACCAGCTAGTCACCACCTTTGGAAAACTGCCTCACTTATCAATTGTGATTATCTACCTATTTACTCCAATCCTATCATTTCAGTTCACCTTCTATTCCACCTCTTCACTTACCTATCTCCATATATACTGATAGGGTTCATGATCTTTGAAAGAAAGAAGACTCAAGAGAGCAAAGCATCATTCTCTGCTAATCAAAAATATGCTCTCCTTAATTATAATTGTCTCCAAAGTAATCCTAAGTGATCATGGATCCTGGAATTTTCTGCTACAAGTGCTGGTACAGCATAGAAGTCCCTAAGGCTCCAGTGGAATGTAAGAAAGTGTGTATGTTTTATGTATGTGTGTATCTGTGAGTAGTATGTGGTATGTGTGCATGTATGCATGGTGTGTGTATGAGATATGTGTTAGTGTGATACTGCTATAATCACAAAAGATATTTCTTCTTCTCTCATGTCATAGCAGGTGCTCCTGGTGGAAGTTTTTCCTTTGTGCAATAATTCAGGGACCCATACTCTTGTTATCATGTGCCTCTTCCCTTCCCTCAGGTCTCAGGGTTCAGTGCATGCAGACAGAAGGAGAGAAAGAATATAGAGAAGACATATTTCTTCTGCCTGAAATGAAATTTCTTTCCTATTTTCTTAGTGAGTATCAACCATATGACCCAACCTTGAACCAAGTGAAGCCAGTAACACTGGCTATTAGCAAGGCATAATTTTCACCCAGCAACAATAAGGAAGGGGAAGCATCAATATATAAGAACAATAGGCCACCTCTGCCACAGCCTGCCTGTCTGCAGTATCCTTCTTCCTGGACTCACTGCTGTACCATCCAGTTGCTGGTCTGGGACAAAATCCCATATGTCCTGTGTATAGTGTTCTCTATTATGGACAGAGGTGTCTCCACCGGGGCCACTGACCTATAGTCCAATTAAAATTTCCTTTGTGGAAAGGGAAGTATGGAAGATTCTCACTAGCCATGGTCCACCCCAATAAGAAATCCTTACAAGAATGAAGAATAAAGACCTCTTGCCAGAGCAGTGGAAACCATTCCTTGCTTTGACACTGCTTTTGCTTTCTCTGAGGAACTCCTTCATCCATGGTTATCCATAGCCCCTGGCTCTACTCCCTGGGAATTTCTTTTTATCTCTTATCTTTCATGGTCACATTAGAACTGAGCATTGGGAAATGTGCCCTCCTTGAGGCCTATGTAGCTCCTTCAACTCATGCCCTCCTGGGGTAATTTGGATTCCTTCAGGCTGATTTATAATCACAAGATTTTTTAAATCATCGCTCATAATAATTTTGCCAATACAATTCCCTCAAAAACTTAGTAGACTTCTGAGCCAATGTTTTCTATTCAGCTCTATCTTCCAGGAGCCTCTTGTACACTGTTGAGCCCTCCTTAATTTCATGGCTTTCTCACTCCTATGACATTTTTTTAGTCTTCATAGTGGCTCCTTTGAGGCCAGATATTTAAAATTTAGACATGAGTAGGAAAGAAACATCCTTATTATGTTCTTTGTTGCAGGTATATGGTTCCTGCTTAGCTGAAAAATTCCAAAAGGTACCTATTGTTCCAGTTTTCCCTGACTTTCATTACTTGGTATCTGCAGTCCAAAAGCATCAGCCTTTTCCAATCCTAAAAATTTCCAAATTTGCGGACTCTTTAGTCTCTTCTTTATGATTTGTGTTCAGAGTCTATAATTCCTACCCAAGTACTCATGTACACTTACCTAAGCTTTGAGACCTCTGCTCAAAGAATCCAATTTCTGCTTCAGCTTCTGCATGCCTTGGCCCTGGCTCCACCATTTCAGTCATCTGGCTTTGTAATCATAATATTTCTCTCTGTCTCTCTCTCTCTCTCTCTCTCTCTCTCTCTCTCTCTCTCTCTCTCTGTGGTGTGTGTGTGTGTGTGTGTGTGTGTGTGTGCGCGCGCGCGCGAGCACATGTGTGTGGTATCCCCCTCTACCTTTATAGACATTGATATTTAAATGTATTTAGGGCCCATTCAAATGATCCAAGATAATATCCTTGACTTAAATGCATCCACAAAGAACCTTTCTCCAAATAGGTAACATTTAGAGGCTCAAGGAATTAAGACTTGATATTTGAGGGTCCATTATTCACCTTGCCCCCATTAGAGTTGTCATATATGATGCAATGAGTATGGCCAGTTGTATAAGTATTTATGTATACTATGGTGTGTATAGGAAGTGTATTGTGGTGTATGTTTTGTGCAGTGTATGTAGGAAACAACTGTTATCTGTCTTTGGGGGATATGCATGTATCTTTGTTGTGTGCATGGTATGGATGTTTGTTTTGGCATGTGATCTATATATCTGAATTTGAAATGTCAGTTTTGTGTATGCTTGCAGTGTATTTGAGTGTTATGTGGAGGCATGTATGGGAGTGTGATATATATGTGACGCAACTTGTTGGATATGCTTGGTATAATTATGTACTCAGGAGATGTGTATATCTCACATATTGTAAACTATGGGAGGGTACTTGGCCATGTGTGAATGCCTGCTTTTGTGAAGCTGTAGGTGGTTTTGTATGCACGGTGGTTTTTGTTCCATGTGTATGAGATGTGTATATGTGTGGCACATGTTCATATTTGCATTGTGTGTATGGTGTGATGTATGTATGTATGTTGTGTTGTTGTTAGGTGCCATCGAGTCAGTATCCGACTCATAACGACCCACATAGGGTTTTCAATGGCTGACTGTTTCAGGATTGCCCTAGGAGTGGATTGCCAGGTCCTTCTCCCATTTTTGCGGTGCTGGGAATTGAACTTGGGAGCTCAGAGACTGCAGCGCAGCGCTCTACCAACTGAGCTAAGTCCCAGCCCATGTATGTATACATATGTATATATACTCTGTGTGTGTATGCAAGATTCCTGAAGCCTCACCTTTTGCTCTCATCATGACTAATATTTGACGCCCCTAAAAAAAACACCCCTATGAAACCCAGACTTAGCAAAAACCACAAATCACAAATTAAAATACTGAAAAGAGGAACATGGTTTTGTGCCATGAGTCTTCTTGTCCAGACTCTTTACAAATTAAACTTAGTTTCCTATTTTCTTCTGTTGCAGAAGGATCTTTCTAGCCCCCAGCCCCCATGCCTTGACACCTCCCTGAGAGTTCTGAGGAATAAATCAGACAAAATTTCCCTCTCTCTCTCTCTCTCTCTTTCTCTCTCTCTCTCTCTCTCTCACACACACACACACACATACACACACACCTCTAAGAACTCTGAGTGACAGGAGTTTCTGGCGGCAGACTCTGAGCTGTGTCCTTGAGCACAAACCGCCAATGTCATCCCAGTGGTTACCTTAAGAGGAAGGGTAAACTGTGTGAAGGGCTGGGATGGGGCTCTAGCAGGAGGAAATGGGGGGAGTACCTGCTCCTTGCTGTTCTCTCTACTTTGGCAAATCGAACAAAAGCCCAAGCTCTTCATATACATAATGTCTTCTTTGTTATAATATCTTGTCAAACAAATTGAGTCTTTAATATGTAGAATGTTTCCGGCCTCCTCCCAAACTTTCACTATCAAGAAGACCCACTATCAAAGGGCTGCACACACTCAATTTCACAAACCAATAAACACAGCTTTTGCATTAATTACCATTTTCAGCTCCTTGGAATAGAGTGACAAGGGTTATCAGGAAGATGTTCATTATTGCCAGGCTTTATCTGATGGAAGTGGATTTCTTGCTAGTCACAAACTGAAGATTTTGAAATGAGAATGAGCGATCAGTTGAAGGAACGAGACTAACAGCTCCCAAAGAGTTCTTCAAACATTTTATTAGCAACCTTGGCCTACAGGTAAAGCCTTTTCTTGTGCACCCTTCTCTCCAGTGACTGCCCAGCTCAATAAGACGCCAGTGTTTCTTGTTCTGTCCTTGCCATTCAGTTCAAGGCCCTACTATGTGATCCTAAACCCTGGGCCATCAATGGAAGCCCTAGGGGAGTACCAATCATGGAAGGCCTAGGGGAATACCAATCTCACTCAAGCTAGACCAATCAGACTAACATTCACTAATGCTGAGTTGAGTTCATGCCAAAAGTTGAACGTAGGAAGGACATTATTCTCTTCTGCCAAGACTCCAGACTTGTACTATCACCTGTCTGCCAAAAACGCAGCCTGATCAACTCTTCCTTTAATTTTATGAGCTTCACTAATATCTTTGATATGAATTCATTTTTTAAGCTAGAAAGGATTGATCTGTGTCTCTTGCAACCTATAGAAACCAAGTGATTATTTCCTTTGGGATGTAGCTTGGAAACCACACAGCTAATTATATTTTTAGCATGTTGCTGAAATGGAGCCCTAATCCTCCTGGAGAAAGGCCTCAACATTTTCAAAAACTATATTACTTTCTTCACTCTCTCCTCACTTCCCCCAGATTCTAAAAACAAATTTCAAGGGTCCTGAGAATGTATCACGCTTCTACTCAGGGACTTGACCTTCTTCATATCAAAGTGCATTTGCAGGTGAGGACACATGGCAGAAGATACATGGGAAGCAGAGAACAGGATTGGAGAGATTCTTGTGTTTAAGCACCCAGAAGTTACCCCAACACTTTGTTGTTGTTGTCAGGTCCCAGCAAGTCTAACTTTTAATAATTTACCATAGAAAGTTGGAAAAAAATAGAAAATGTAAGTAACCCTTATGCCATTTGGTTAGAAATCATTTGATTTCCACATCTCAAAGAAGCTGAGCTTGTGAGACAAGTGGACTTCAGGTAGTGCTATCATCTGGAGTCTGGCACTGCTCACTTCAGACAGACCAGAAGAAGCAGCTCCCTGACTCCCAAAAAGTGTGACTCCTTCCTGCAATCTGAAAGTTGGCATCTCCCCAAAATAGTCTACCCTGCACATCAGCCAACCTCTTCCACCTCAGAGAATCTTAGTTCCCAAGGTCAATTTTAGGCCGTGAGGTACAACCTTTCAACCTACTGCTCCCACACTAATTTGCTGTCCTTTGACTTCTGGCCCTAATTCAAAAGAACAAAGTCACCCTCATTTTACATCAATATATTATATTCTATGCAAAGAAGTTCTGTTGCTTTTAGCCTTAAGAAATCAGTTGGATTATAGTCACTTCTTGCTCAGTGGTTCCTGCAGAAATAAAATTATTAAAAGATTGTTCAGGCTTCATTAAAATTAAGAGAAAATACAGTATCTGATGGCACTGAATAAGCCTTGGGAAGAAGCATCCTGCTGATCTAAGTCTGTTATAGTTGTGTGCTAGAAAGATAAAGGATAAAGGGGGAGAAAATAGTAACATTCCTTGAAAACGAGATCCTGGTGAATAAAGGGCACTGATAAAAGATGATCCTGATGAATAAAAGTTCTCTCAGTTTGTACCTCTGTGGTCCTGTCTTGTTATCTTTCCTGAGAGCAAGCAGTGTGCTTCCTCAGATACTTAACTGTTGGCCATAAAATTTCTGTTTAAACGCTCAGAAATATAACCCTCAACCACAAAGTATATGAGGATCACAAAGCTCATAAAAATTTTGATTTAAGAAATAAAATGCATTCCCATAATTTGTAAAAGAACACTCTCAGCCTTATCTCCATAACATTTTTATTTGGACATTATTCATCACCTTCTGTTATCAGATAAACTTACACCTTTGTGTCTCCTATTTTTTCCTTGAAGATGCACAAGTAGATCGTGTCTACAAAATCTAATCCAAATGCACAATTAGAAGACCATTTTCCCATACCACAAACTATGGGTCTGACAACAAAGTTTCACTGTTCTGCAGAAGCCTGAGAAAAACAAGGAAGTGATATATTCACCCAGTAAATTATTATTGAGCACCTATTAGGTGCCAAGTAAATGTCATCAGCTCCTGCCCAACACAAATTTATTTAACTTTAAAGACTAATTTATTCTGATATTATGTTCTTCCTACTGTTTGGGGAGTTAAAATATAGTGATAAAAAAATGAAAGTTGGTTTTTTAACATCTTTACTTGGCAAAATAAAATCTTGGCAGCCAGATACAAGTCCCCAGATTTATTTTTGCAATTTCACTGCTCCATGAAATCCCCAAAAGCTACACCACTAATCTTGCTCCTTCTTCCCCAGAGAATTCATCACTATACACCCAGCACCTACGTCCCTAGCTACTAATTTATCCTTATTGAATAGATGATTACCGGTAGATGAATAGATGGATGGATGGATGGATGGATGGATGGATAGATGGATGATATCATATCTCTGAGTTAATTTACTGATCAGAAAGATCCAAAATTGAACCAAATAAGGATACCAAAATGTGCCAGATGTGCCTGAACAGAACACCTAATAATAATAATAATAATAATAATAATAATGTTATTAATTGTTATTAATACTATCACTGCTCTAACTACTTGGTATATACTAACTCATTTATACCACAAAATTCATCTATAAAGAAAAGGGTTTTATAATTTCATTTTACAGAGAGGAAATTGAGTCCCAAAGAAGATTTAAAATGTGCTTAAATGGTGGAGCCACATATTCAACTGTTAATGGCAGTCTTATGCTGCTTCTCTTTTACAAGAAGAAGAATAAGAAAATAAAACACAAAGCAGCACAGAAAATTCACCAGGAGCTCCCAAGCCTTACACACCAATCTCACTCTCATGTGGTTTTTTACTCCAAATTCTAACTCATAGTAATACTGTTGTATATTAATCATAACATCAAACAAAGTTTAAATTTATTTTCAAATTCTAGGTTTCTGAGGTTTTTTAGGCACATGCCTCGCTGTTCATTCCATCCTCTGCAGGGCCTAGTATTGTGTCCTGCTCACATTAGGCACTCAACAATATTTGTAGAATCAATTAAAGGACTTTGGAGTTACTAAAATTTAAATCTCACAGGTGAATACTGCCAAGTCACACCACTGAAGTAATTGAGCATGAGGTTAAGCAGAGGGACAATTCCTGACACAAAGGAACATCTTGAGGGCTTAAAATAAATATGCATAGAAATCACCCAGAGGTTCTGAAGACTCAATCAATTATGTCAGGAGAACTAACAAAATACATTACTTCTGACAAAGCATAAAGCAGAATTCTCATTAGGCAGTACTTCCTTGGTGCACAGTGGCTGTTCAAAGTCATATAAATTATTGTCATGACAATTAGTTCTTTAGCAATAAAATTATTAAAACCACAATTTTTGAGGCAGACAGAAAAAGGCTTGTCATTTGCTATTCAGAATGAGTTTCATATTAATCCCCCAGCAGTCATGACAGATGAAACACCTGTCTAGCCATTCAGGCACTTCCCACTTTAAAAATGAAGGGTACCAGCTGGGCGCGGTGGTGCACGCCTGTAATCCCAGCAACTCTGGAGGCAGAGGCAGAAGAATTGCAAGTTTGAGACCAGAAGCACTCTGCATAATTTAGCAAGACCCTGTCTCAAAAAAAATAAGTTAAAAAAAAAAAAACGGGCTGAGGGTGCAGTTCAGTGGTACAGCACTTGCAAAGCATGCAAGCACTAGGCCCTGGGTTCAACCTGCAGTACCGGGGGGAGGGGGGGCGGGGGAATGGAAGGCATCAGAAAAATATCTAAAGTGTCTGAATTTCAGGAAGAATTTTCTCCTAGAAGTGAACACATAAATGATGTTGGAATTCCACACTTACCCACTGATGCCTAAATAACCCAAATGACAGCTAAAATATGCACTACATTTGTGGGGAGAAGAGAAAGTTCCATGCCTAGATTCACAATCAAGAAACAGATAAAGCAATAAAAGGAAAGAAATGTACTCTGAAGAAACAACTCTGGACCATGTCGAAGGCTTCCAGGCTGACAGCACTGCTTTGTTACTCTACCCTGATCAGGAGCTCATCTTCAGCCACTTGCTCTCTGCCTCTCTCTCTGCTTATGACTCACAGACTTTTTCTCTTCCTCAAACTCTCAGCACTGTCTGAGCTCAAGATCTCTGGACATGCTGCTTCTTTTGTTTGGAAAGCTGCCTCTCCTCCACCTCACTTCTCCACTTCACCAGGGTACCCTTACTTATTTTCACATGTCAGACGGAAGAGGGCCAGGAGCCAGAGGAGCTCCGGCCTCCCAAGTAAGCAGTACAGCACCCTTGACCAGGCATTCACAGCAATCAGAAGTATTAGCAGTGAATATAGTTGCTTGTCTGAGTACAGATGCTCCTTAACTTATGATAGAGTTATATCCTGGTAAACCCAATATAGAGTTCCTCTTCTGATCACAAGGCTGAGTAGGAGCTGGGCTTCATGGCCACTACAGAGGAGAGAGAGAGCAAGAGACAGAGAGCGAGAGAAAGAGAGAGAGATACTGAGAATCTCTAGCCCAAGAAAAGATCTAAATTCAAAACTCAAAGTATAATTTCTACATAAGTCAGGAATCATTTGTATTTCTTTAATCCTGTCTTCCCAATTGTACTACAAACTCCCAATATGAAATTTGTCCCGTGACATCTATCAGGGACACTATTTGTCTTCATCATATCAACATCTCCATTAACTTACTACAGTCTGTGCTCAATACTTACTGTATAAATGTATTTTAAAATCAACCTCCCATTTTGTGATTCTTAAACAAGGCAGTGGTTTGAAGATATTCTCTCAGAAAAGCAACAAAGGAACAGAAAGGGACTTTTCCTAACACGAGTGGAAATGAAGGTTAGATTTTGCACAGTGGAGTAACTATTGGGGGAAAACAGCTCAAACAGATGGGCAAACACATCCTCTACATGCTCTGATTTCAAAGGGTGAAAGAAATTGGGAGATATGAGCCACTGATTCACTGAATCACATACTTCCTACTCCTGATCAGAATGTAAGGTGGGAAGTGCTGTTGTAGCTAGGTGCCCTCGAGGCAAGTCTGGCTCAAAGCAACCCTATGTACAACAGAAGGAAACACTCTCAGACACTGTGCCATATGTGGCACTATGCCAGTGCTTCTCTGCTATGTATAGTTCTTGGTGGCTGACCATTTCGGGATTGTTTTCCAGAAGTGGGCTGGTAGGTCCTTCGTCCATTTTTTTTGCAGTCCTGGGGTCAAACCCAGGGCCTCTAAGAGCGCAGAGCAGCACTCTACCAACTGAGCTAAACCCCAGCCCATAGAAATTATAAGGTGATCTAATCAGGAAGCAGATAGAAAACAATGAAAAATGATGGCAAAATATAGCTGGCAATTCATTCCCTTAGTACAAACACAAGTTAGGAGTTTGTAACTCAGGAAATGCCATTTCAGAGAAGTATTACTTTGACTTGATAAAATTAGTTTAGTTTATCTCCACTTATTGTTTGCCTTTTCTTCATCTGTTTAATTTTTTGAGATCTGGCTATGTACACATCCTGGACTAAGTCCCAGAGATGCAAGATTAACAAGACAAGTGCTGCTGAAAAACTCATAATGAGGAAACTCGACAAACAATTATGAGACAATGTCAGAGTCCTGGGCCAAAACTGACCTAAATAAATAAATCATTGCAGAGGCTTGCCAAAGAGGAGGAAGGTGAGCAGAGCACTGGGCAGAAGGAGCTTTCAAGCTGGGACTAAGGGGAATGGTGTTTGTCTGTCCAACAAGGGCATGGAAGGAGGGGAGGAAGAATATGTGCTAGGGGAAGTGTTTGGCCAGTATGTGGAAAAGGGGTGGTTGTCTGTGGCTGGAGTAGAAAACACAGGTTGTAGATTAGCAGTCATGAGCTTGGAAAAGGAGGTGGGCTACATCCTAAGGAGCCTTCCAAGTTACAACTTTAACATTCTTTGAGACTAATGCATTTCAAAATCCTTTTAAACAGGCTCAGCTTCTTTCAGAAAATCTTATCTCAAAGTCCAGCACAGGAAGCACAAAAAGACATCATTTTTCAGGGGGCCACCAGTGCCACCATCTCTAAACTTGGCACACAGCTAAAGGTCCCTTTCTGAGCTCTGAGACCTTTGAAAACAACATCTATAGACAGTGCAGGGTTGTTCTGCAGTGCAAGGGCCCAATAAGTAAATCAGTGAGGGTCACATGACCAGGTGAGGCTCTCATTTCTTGCTCTAATCTTTAATTTTGCAGTTGCTCTGGGTACAGTGGAAAATGAACAACACAGCAAGTGGCAGCCATGCTGATTAGTCAGTCAGTGTGTCAAGACTATCAGTGGAGGTGTGGTTTTTGCTGTGCTTAGGCTCAGAATATTTTCCACATTCTCCTCCCCACTCCCCAACACACATTCTTCTGGTCTCCAAGGCTTCAGGTAAAATATGCAATTATGGTAGCTTCTCCTTAGCCACAGTTCCATCTGCCATGATTTTACCCATAGTCCAACAATCTTAAATGAAAATTTCCAGAAATAAACAATTCAGCATGAAACAAACACAATCATGAAACAACATTAGATTAAAACAAAGTCATTTAGGAAAAAAGAAAGCACAAAAAAATTAGAGATTTTAAAGGCATTTAAAAATAAAACACACCAAAACCCCACAAATATAACATTTATTTATGAACTGCACCACACACCTATAACATACAGCTTTTACTTAATATTTTTCAACTGCATCCTCTTCATATGTCTCATCATACAACAAGTGTGAATTTTCTGTAGAAAAGGTAGGTAGCTCAGTCTTTATTCTAGTAAGGTCAACTAAATTTTGATATATTATCCTCTTTGGTTATTATTGAAATTAAAGTTTCTTTCTACTTTACAGCTCCTTTTAGTTAAATCATGTACATTTTTAGAATTCTCAAATTCAGAAAACGACTGTCAGGTTTCTTTTATATATAACGAGCTGCAATGTTTCAGTTCATTTCAAGTTTTCTTTTGTCATGACCAAATTTAAATACCCTTTCAATTGATGACACCCATTGGCCAGTTTGTCACTGATGTCTTCATTGTAGTGCTGTAATATGCATGTATAATGTGATCATTGAAGTCACTATTTTATGCCAAAACAAGAAATTTAAATCTTTTTCCAATGTGTTCATGAGTCACTTGTCTTCCTTAATTGGATTATTAAACAATTCAAGGGCATATTCATTACTTCTATTTATCACTTTCACACAGAGACAATTTTTGGCTGGCAAAATAATTAAAAATCATTCATGGAGTTTCATGGAGAACAGTAACACACAATGACCAACTAATCACATTTGGTGCAGACTCTACAATAAAGTAGTACTGTTTGGTTTCTGGTTTACTTTCTCAATTTAACATTTCATTTATACACATTTTCCCATTTTTAATTCTGATAAACGATGTAGAGTATTAAGTTACACTTACTTTTTCATTTTGACATTTTTCCAAGTGCTCATGTTAAAATCTGGCAATTTTTGTGATTTCAGTAATTATTTAAAGAATATCACCTTTCAGTGCCTCTGAAGGGCAAATCTCTTCTACTTAAAAAGGTGATAGGCATAACTGCTGTTTTAAAAGCTTCAACACAATGCTAAACATTCATGATAAACCTGAAATTCTCTCTTCTCTGTTTTTCATGGAGTTAGTCTTGTGTATTGGTGTACGTGACTGATGTATAATTCCATACCTTCTTGTCTGTGGGGTCCTCCTCATTTTTAGGAAGTTCCATCTGCTTACCAGAGCATGATATAGTATACAGTATACAGAGCATCTTATCTCAGATTCACTAGCCGGAATACCATAGAAAATTGAATATTGTTCCTTTTTGTTGTTCATAACACCAACTTGAAAATTATTTCCATTGCCAGTTGGACGTTCTGTTAAATCCTCCGTAATTATATGAATTGGAGAAAAAAACAACTTTCTTTGATTAAACAATGCAAAGGAAAATCTATCAGAACAAATATGGTACTTACCAAGGTCAATTAATTTCCAAATAAAGTTGTTGCTGAAATTCCTGCATGCACAGGTGATCACAATTGTATTTTTCTTTGGTGTTTCCTTTCTTCTTCCTTCAACATTTTTGTTTCTGGTTTGAGAGTCTTTAAATTTCTTTATCTTTCTGTTGATACTCTTATTAATTGTTCATGGGTTTTTTTGTTGGTTTTCTTGTGTTCATCACCATTATTTTCCTTTTATAATTTCAGTCCTCAAATTTTTAGTTTCAGCTGCAATCATTTTATTGCCAAATTTTGTCTTACGTGTGCCAAGTTATCTTTTACCAAAATTCTCTTTTCATTACATTTCTGGCTTTCGTTCAAATACTCTTTCCCTAGTAGGCACCAGGACACATGCCTAGAATCCCAGCAACTCAGGAAGCTGAAACAAGAAGGATATGAGTTCAAGACCAGACGCAACCTATGCAACTTAAAGAGACTCTGTCTCAAAATAAAAAAATAAAAAAGGGGCTTGGGATGCAGCTCAGTGGTAAAGCACTTACCTAGCATGCAAGAGGACCGGGGTTCAATATCACAGTACTAAAAAAGAAAAAAAATACCTTTTCCCCATAATATCTGGATCTTTACGTAAATAATTCTGGGCAACAATGTACAGAATTAATCTGAAATCGAGGCATATGCAAAAACAATTCAAATGTATTTTTAGTCTACTGCTATGTTTTAGTGAGTTCTATAATTTTATAATAATTTTCTAAAATTAAATATATTAACATACTAATGAATATGTGTAGCAGATCTATCACTGGATCACTTTTTTCTTCAGGGTCCTTTGCTGTGTTGGTTGTAATTGTGCGTGACAACTCATGTGGAACCCCCAAACTACTTTAAGACATTGTGTCTCAAATGCACTAAGATGTGAGGTAATATGTTGGGTTGCATAAAACATTGTGATTTCACTCACAGAGTCACTTATAATTTATAGTACTGCTACATAGAGAGCACTTGTAGCACTCTACAAATACTGAAATTCTGATAAAGAATATTTTTAAGATTTTCATTTTAAAAAGGAAAATGTATGTGATGTTTAAATAACTGCATGTAGCACATTCACAAGTATATTCCATACAGAGAATGTTTTGACTAGACATGAATAGAAATTGCTTCAACACTAAACATCTAACAGTCCATGGACTGCTTTCTGGTTCCAGACTTTTCACACCTCACTTGTCCTCCAGTGCACATATATCTCTAATGCCTTAGGGTATGTTTACATCCCCTCTGGGCCTGCATCATATTACAATGCTGAGAGACATGGGAGGATGGCTGCTCTCAGACAGCAAGCAATAAGGTTGCATAGACTCATGCATAGACAGCACTGTATGTGCCTTCAGCTAGCTAGCATTTGCTCAATTCAACCTCCACTTACCATGATTTCCAAGATGCCAGCAAATCCTCCATAGCCACCTCACATGAGAAGAAATCAAAGTGGACACAGTAAGCTCAATATATCACAGGTAAAATGATTTACTTTTGAAAACCTTGCACAAATATGTGACCATGTAAACACATTACTAGCACCTTTCCAATGACTGGAGTAGGGGCCTTTGCAAGTGACGGACCAGGAAGCTAGTTTTATTAGCTTTCCACTAAATCCACTGCTGTTCTGAGGAACACAAAAATATCAGGAACAGAAAGCAAAAGGGACATGCCTTGTCCAGAAAATACCTAGTAGGACTAATTTCTGTGTCTGAGGAGGCTGAAATCTTGGCATCAAAACCTACTTTTACCCCATGAGACACAGAAGTCATGTGGGCACTGTCTTTTGCGGACTTCAAAATCTTGAACAGCTGTGACTTTACAGCAAACTGGAAGGGCCTCTTTAAGCCAAGTTTTTGTTGTTGCTATTACTACTGTTGTTTTCTAATTAACTGGGATCTTCCTATTCCCACAATTGGCCAGCTTATCACTAGCTTGACAAGAAGTTGGTTCAGGGTAGCCTACTAGACAAGAAAGAACTGTAGCACATCTTGCATGCCCACTATAATCTCAGTATTCTATATGATATACGCTATCTCTTTTTGTTTGTTTTGTTTGGGTATTTTTGTTTTTGTTTTCGTTTTTGTTGTTTTGTTTTGTTTTTTGTGGTACTAGGGGTTGAACCCAGGGCTGGGATTTAGCTCAGAGGGTAGAGCGCTGTGCTGCAGTCTCTGAGGTCCCGAGCTCAATTCCCAGCACCGCAAAAATGGGAGAAGGACCTGGCAATCCACTCCCAAGGCAATCCCAGAACAGTCAGCCATTGAAAACCCTATGAGGGTTGTTGCTATGAGTTGGATACCGACTCGACGGCACCTAACAACAACAACAAGGGGTTGAACCCAGGGTCTGAAGCTTGCATGCTCTGCAAGTGCTGGACCACTGAGCTGCCACCTCCAGCCCATTTTTTTTACTTTTTGAGACAGGGTCTCGCTAAATTACACAGACTGCCTGTGGTTTCAAACTTGGGACCCTCCTGCATCTGCCTCCTGAGCCACTAGGATTGCAGGATTGCAGGCTTGCCCACCCCGCCTGGCTATATATGCTATTTCTGAGTGACATCTCACTAAGCAGAGAGGTTAAGAATCAACATATTATAGACAAAGATATGACATCAGCTAAGGAAAGTATTGAGGACATTCTTTTCATAAGAATAAACTCAACTCCAGCCAGCTGCAGGTTCTTCAGTGCAAGTCAGTGGAATTCTCATTTTGGCCAAAGTTTTTTTAGGATTGCTTTTCTGTATCAAAATTTTAGAATGCTATTAACAATCAAAGCTTTTACATTTTACCCTCTGAGAACTCCAGATTACTATAAAATCATTTCGGACACACTACTCTCCAGGTTCTAATGATTTCATTTTTGAAAACTGAATGCCAGGCTTCAAAGTGTTGGTTCTTCAAACATGTTTTCTGTAACGTGCAGAGACGTCTCACATTGCTGAGCTCCAAGCCTAAGCAGAGGACACCTCTTTCGCAGGTCGGCTGAGTTTCTCACGAGGCTCCTCTTGGGTGTCTGGATGATCACATGACTGCATTGACTAGGGCACGTGACTTTGATTCCTGTTTCAATATGTTCCGATCCCTTGGACCCGATTTTCTCTCCCATAACAAGCCATAGTGAGCTCCAGACTCAGCTTTTTTTGTTGCTAATTTTTAAGGTGGGGCTGGGATTTAGCTCAGTTGTTAGAGTGCTGTGCTGCAGTCTCTGAGGTCCTGAGTTCAATTCCCAGCACTGCAAAAATGGGAGAAGGACCTGGCAATCCACTCCCAAAGCAATCCCGAAACAATCTGCCACTGAAAGCCCTATGAGGGTCGCTATGAGTCAGATACAGCCTCCACGGAACCTAACAGCAAACAACAATTTTTAAGGCAGGCTTATCACATTGTGTTGTATTTTCATGATTCTATCTGAAGAGCCTCTGTCCTCCAAGGAAAACTTACACCTCAAACGTGTGTGGACTTGGTCTGTGTTAAACCATGCCATCCATACGCATGCAAAAAAACCTGGGAATGTTTGCTTTCTTCACCTTCATTTAGTCAGCTTTGCTTTCAAGATCCTTCTTTGTCCAAATAGATGAAAGTTACTCCTGTGATGAAGCAGTTTAATTATACTAAATGTAATTAGTTTGTGTACTAAGTTTAGTTTGATGTTTTATTTTCTAAAACACCTGTATAGTTGCTATCATGAAGTCTAACCAGTTTTTCTCACTTGTTTTGTCTAATTTTTAAGGGTTTGAGCTTAGTCTGTATACGCAGGTGGTTTTGAACAAAGCTTTATAGCTTTTAACTGGCTAGGTCCTCTTCCCTTAAGAATAATTAGAGAAATATTTCCCCATGATTTTGGCGTATAATTCAGGTGTGTATTCCAGTGTTGCGGTTCTTATCCTATCCCTATTAACTGTATGATTATTGCATTAGTGTGTTTGAAATAATTCAGTGTATGTCTTATTACTGAAATAAACAAATCTCTTAGCTCAAAAAAAAGAATAAATTCAAAGATACTCTATGTTACTCTTAATGGTATTTATGCATAATTTCCTTCTCATCAGCACTATAAAAAAAAAAAAAGTGGATTCCAGTTCTGTAGTTACATATATTTTTCTTCATTGCCAAAAATCACAGTGGGAATTTTCATTGAAAAAGAACAGTATATTGCTTTGTTCTTGAGTTTTTCCCAGGCCTTCTGCTGCAGGTAATCAGAGACCTCTGAGTAACCTTGTTCCTCCATGAAATTTTCTGTATAGAATCACCATGTTTACAATATGCCCCTGGTTTCCAGCCAACGCTCAGAGAAGAGCAAGCATTCCATTCACGATTTCTGCAAAGAACACTGTAAAATACTGTTATAGAAACTGCTGCCTGACAAATAATCAGTTCCCTGAAAATGATCTTATTGAGTTGAGCTCCTAGCACTGAATAAAACACAGTTGATACATTTGCTGGCCTATCTGAAACATGACATATTTTGAGTTATTCCAGTCCACGTGAAGCCTTTCTAACCAGTGACTAGTATGCTGTAGTGAATAAATGTAACAGGAAAGACGAGAAGGCAGAGGGTGATGTGTACACCACTTCTCTAACTACCTGGAGGAAACACAAATTCTAAGAGTCCAAGTGAAAATAAACGGTCCATAAAACAGGATGTCAGGAATAACTATTTTGAGACATAAGTCACAGTTCTATTCTGCTTTTTATTCAAATGGAAAGCAAAGCTATGAGTGCTCTGCTATAACTTAAAGGGTGATGACATTGTAATCTTTTTACCACCTGGGGAGACGGATCTCCAGCACCTCTAAGAAGGCTATGCCCTCACAAACATTTTAGTCACTCTGAGGCTATAATAATATGCTGCATAAATTGGGATCTGGAATGAACTATGGATGCTCAGCAGCTGAGGTAAGAGATGGCAGGTGGTGGATCATTCTGTGCTCGCTCTCTTCGGGTGTCACAGATGCCTCCAGCTGAAAAAGAAATTGCACCATTAGAATGATTTTTCTAGAAAACTAGCGGTCCTCACTTCTGTTTCAGGCTCACTGGTTTGAAGTCAAACTCCTCTACCAAGAAGGTAGAAATGTCCACAGTTGAAGCAATCATGCTATTTCATTGCTCAAAGTGCACCATTTCTCAAGAACTAGAGCCTTGCCACCTTGTGATTTTTGCAAATGACTTGCCCTTCTGAGTCTCAACTTCTTTCTCTTGTTCCCTTCCCTCCCTGTGGTTCTTGGGACCAAGCCCAGAGCCTCACACATGCTAAACAATCACTCTACCACTGAAGTATACTAACAGCCTATAAGGTTTCGTTTTTTCTTCTTGTTGTTGTTTGTTGGTTTTTGGTTATGTTTTTTAGGGGATTTGAAGGTTTGCGGATTTTTGCTTGCTTGCTTTGTGGGTTTTTTGTTTTTGTTTTTGTTTTTTGGGCCTGGCTTTGTTGCCCAGGTTGGTCTTGGACTTTTGGGCTCAACTGATCCTTCTGCCTCAGTCTCCTGAGTAGCTCAGACTATAGGCACCTGCCAATATGCCTGGCTTCTTCCTCTTTTCTATATAGAAAATGCTATTGCTACTATTCTCTTACATTTGGCAAGAATATGTATGTGTATACACACACACACACACACACACACACACACACACGGAACTCGGGTTTATGTCAGTTGGTAGAGTGCTGGTCCATAATCTCTGAGGACCTGAGTTCAATCCCCAGTCCCACAAAAAATGAGAGAAGGACATGGCAGTCCACTCCCGAAACAATCCCAAGACAATCAGCCATTGAAAACCCTATGAGGGTTGCTATGAGTTGAACTCAATGGCACCTAACAACAACAACAACAAATATATGTGTGTGTGTGTGTGTGTGTACACACATATGTGTACATATGCACATATATGTGTATATATACAAAGTGCTTGGTCATAACAGACTCTTAAAAAATTGAAGCTAATATCATATGCCACCTCCAGATAGGAGTTGATGCACATCTTAGCTTTGAGTCATCCATTCAGTCACTGCAATGAAGAACTACAACTCATTCATTAAATACACATGAATGCCAACTGTGGGCCTGCAGATATAATAGGCATTGATGATCCAGCAGCAGGCAAAACACCATCCTTGTTTACTGTTCTTTGGCCTCAAACAGCCAATTCAAGGCAAGTTTCCTGACAGGAGATGTACTCTCAGTCAGAGAGACTACCTGGGAGACCTAAAAGACCGTCACCAGAAACAAACCAATCATCATTCTTCACAAGGTGAGAAATTATGTCACTAAAGTAATCTAGAACTAAATAGGGAAAATATATTAATAGATTTTTTTAGCACTGAAGAGCATAATTCAAATAAATAAGCTCACCTTTTGAGTCTTGGGCCATTTCCTTAGGAGTCTTCAGGATCAGATAAGGTCCCCACTTCTGAACACTGAACTCTGATACACTTCAGAGACTCCATCTACCTGCCTCATACCATGATGCGCCTGAGCATCCAATTCATCAAAATAACTCTCTGGGTTCTGAGTCTATGTCCCTCCTTGTTGCTCACTTTCTCATGAGACTTAATTGCAAGTGGGAAACTCACTCCTCACATAGACTTGAATGCTGCAGGCAGTATGGCCTAATTGGATTTCCATCACAAATTGATAAACCACCATTTTGTTTCTCAAACGTGGGCATCATTTCTTAGTCAACTAATTTTATTGATGTGCCAGGTGATGTCCTGAATGTCAGAGATAGGAGTGTGAATAAAATGGGTCAAGTCTCCTAGGAGCTTACATTCTGATAATCAGAGACATCAGTTTTTCCATTCTTCAAGGAGCTGGCTATGGGACTCAGGCAATGGTATGAAATTTGTTACACTGAAATATTGAATTATTCTATTTCATCAATTCTTAAGATGCATATTTTTTTACCTTTTAACCTCCCTAAAATCTAGCTACATGTTATAGTTAATGTATTCTTTCAGTAACTGTCATTTGTGTCATAGTTTTTATGGGGAGGGGAGGTTCCTGGCTGTTAAGATAAATATAAGGAAGCACTGACACATTGGCTGCTTTAACAAGTAAATCTCAAGTTTAAGCAATGTAAAATCATAAGGATGTATTTCTGTCAGTAGAATGCTATTATCCCTTTGTGGGTATCTCTCTTCTAAGCATTAATTCTAGGAGTAGAATTAATTCTACTAGGAATTAATTCTAGGAAGCCTCCAATCCACTCCTTTCAGTTTCCCCATGAGTCATTTCATTCTGGAGAGGGTATGTGGAGGACAATATTGGGAAGTTTCCATGGGCCAGAACAGGAAGAGGCTCACATCCCATCTCTCAACATTCACTGGCCAGAGTCCAGTCACATGGCCACACTGAAGAGCAAGGGAAGCTGGGAAAAAGAGCTTAGCTGCAAGTATAGGAAGGAAGAAATGGAGATGAGTCTGTTGATCAGCCAGGTTGCCTTTTCTATAAGCATTTGGGATGATTCTCCATGCCTTGTCCCTTCTGATATTTTGAGAAGAATGAAGTGACTGGTGAGGGATTTACCAATGTCATCTCAGCATTCTCTAGCTCTATCTCTTCATAAGCAATAAGGGAACATCTGTCTTTTATAGCAATACAGTGACTCAACCAACAACTGTTAATCAATTATCCAACAAGAGCCCTGTTTATCCCATATTCTTTCAAAGATACTGAAGTAAAAAACTAATCATTGATGTTCAGGAGCTGACATGGCCACAATTTAAAAAGTGACCACATGAAACAACCAGCAAAGTGTTCCCTAAACTATGCACTGTTGCCTCTAAGTTGAAATGTTTTAAGAAGGGAGTGATTAGTATAGAATAAAATAATTGTCTCCCCTCCATATTTCCAGCATGGAAAAGCTTGAGGTCATTTTCCAGGTGGTGGGCTCTGAGTCAGTACCTCAAGCCAACTGTCATCTTTCCCTTCTCCCCTTTCCTCTCTCTTTCTTCCTCCCCTAACACACCTAAGCATGTTAGTTGCAAGATCTAAATCCAGAGAAAGAAATAAAGTTCCCCACTCCAGCCTAGTGCTACTGCTGCCAGTGTCACAGCTCTGCCTTCCCAAACTAATAATACATGCTCCCTTTCCTACTTCTTGATTTTGAACCTAAACTTAATAGGCAAGAATCTTAACAGAGAAGAGGGAAAGATGACACCCACAAATCTCTAAACATGCTCACAGAATCTTCCTTAGAAGTTGTGATGTGTGATTGGACTTTAGCTAAGAATGAGGACAGTGAGATTGGCAAAGAGAAAGGAGATATCCCGGAAGACAGGTAGAACATGCAGAAAGGTGAGGAAGCAGGAAGGAGTGTCGTGCACAAGGGATGGAGAGGCAGTGTGGCACCTGTGAGAGAAAGAGGATGCACTACATGTTTGGGCTGGACTCATAACAGAAAGTATAGAAACTGTAGCAATTTGCCAAGCACGTGGCACATACCTATAATCCTAGCACACAAGAGGTTTAGGCAAGAGGATTGTGAGTTTCAGGACAGCCTGGGCTAAACCTGACTCAAAATAAGATTAAAAAAAAAAAGAGCTTGGGGTGTATCTCAGTAGTAGAGCCCTTGCCTAGCATGCACAGGCCCTGAGTTCCATCCCTATCACCACAGAATCAATAGATGAAGGAAAAAGAAAGATAGAAAGAAAGAAAGAAAGAAAGAAAGAAAGAAAGAAAGAAAGAAAGCGAGCGAGAAAGAAAGAAAGAATAAATGCCAGGTACAATCATGACTCATGTAATCCCAACTACTCAGGAAGTTGAGGTAGGAGGATCACTAGTTCAAAGCCAGGGGGAGCTTGTGCAGTTTACAAGACCCTATATCAAAGCAAAAAATATAGGGGTTTGGCTTAATGATAGAGCACTTATCTAGTATGCACAATGCCCTGGGTTCAACCTCCAGTATGGCAAAATGTAAAGCAAATAAAAAGAGAAAGTGCAGCAACTGCCCCTGTGAGTGAGAATCAGAATCAGGAGTGGAAAGTCCACAAATCCTTGATCTTGCTAATCTCAGGGCAGAAGTATAGAAAGTAGGATGCTCATGTAGTAAGTTACATTTGCTAGTATATTGACTTTTTTAGATCTCTTCATGGTTGGCCCTCCCCTTTACATCTCAAGTAACCTCTAACGATGGATAATTTTTGGCACAAAGGAGATGCAGACACAAGACTAGTGACTTACTGATTCTGTTGTTGTTGTTCTTAGGCTTCTTTGAGTTGGATCTAACTCTCTGAGGCCCCGAGTTCAATCCCTACCACCACAAAAACGGGAGAAGGACCTGGTAATGCTCTCTTGAAACAGTCCCAAAACAATCAACCATTAAAAACCCTATGAATAGCAGAGAAGCACTGACAATGCCAGGCATGGCACAGTGTCAGGGAGTGTTTCATTCTGTTGTACATAGGGTCGCTATGAATCCCAACTCAGCAGCACCTAACAACAACATAGTGACCCTCATAGGGTTTTCAATGGCTGATTGTTTTCAGGATTGTTTCAGGAGTGGGCTGCCATGACCTTCTTATCTTCTTGCCGGATTTTACGTGCTGATAATTAGAGTGACTATACACACACACACACACATACACACACACACACACACACATACACACACACACACATACACACACATATGTGCGTGTATGTATGGGGTACTTGGGGGCTGTACCACATACTTTGCAAGTGCTCTACCACCGGGCTGTACCCCCAGCCAATTTTTTATTTTCTATTTTGAGTCAAGGTCTTACTAAGCTACACAGACTGCCTCTGGCCACAGAATCATGATCCTGCAGCCTCCAGCTCCCTAGATGCTGCGATTACTCAGCTAAATCTTTTATCTTCTAAATCAGGACACTTTTGAGAATGAGAAAGGGTCATTCTTAACAACTACACTGAAGAGCAGGTGTAAACTGAGGTAGTCCTGTGAAAACTGGGATATTTTGGCCCCTGGGAAATAGATAAGAACTTAAACATCCAACTCTTGCCTATACTTTTGAGGTTTGTTCTGTTACAGTATATGTGGCCTTTCTGTTCTTGGAAAACAGTTCTTAGTCCATTGGCTATGTTGTGTGGCCCCCAAGGGTCCAAATTTTGTGAGCTTGATCCTCAGTGTGGTAGGAATTTTAAAGAGGGTGATAGTTCCTAAAAGGAAGTCCTTAGGTTGATGGACTGTATGCTCTTGAAAAGGATTATGGCATTTCTCCTAGGAACCTGGTTAGTTCTCATGAAGGCATCACCATAAAAGCCTGGGTCTGCACCCCCCCACCCTCCTTTCTGCCTCTCACAGGTGCTCTCAGCATTGCCATCAGCCATGATGTGATATAGCCAAGAAGACTGCACCAGAGCTGAGCCAGTGCACTTTCCATGTCCTTGAACCTCCAGAACTGTAAACTAAATATATCTTTTTCTTCAGAAATAACCACCTCAGATATTTATTCTAGTAATAAAAAATGGACTAATACACTATCCTAGAGCATAATATTTAAAATAGTAACTGCAAGTAATGTTTGCAGACTTTAAACTGATACCAGAAAATGTTTGGTAAATTCATAGGTGTTTGATACATACAAAGACAAACAGAGCTTTAACTGCAGGTAATGCACTTTTATAGTTACAAAGAAAGGAAATATAGATTTAATCAATTCAGGTTTATACCTGATAGAAGAAATTGGAACCAGGACTCCATGCTGTGGCCAGTGATTTGTATGAACAAAGGGGATCTGCCACCAAGTGTGTGATAGAGAATTTTTGCCCTGGACTTATGAAAAGAGTGACCATATAAGTCCTCATCTAAATCAGCACATGTTTGAGAGTGGAAGCTTGGTTCTACTAGTAACTATGTCAGAAGAGCAGATATAAATCTACTGCCTAAGGCCAACTTGGGTGTATGGTCACCGCTTAGGAGGGAAAGGGGAGGATTGTCTTCTTCATTCAGCCACAACAATCTCCAAATAAGGGGAAAACAAAGATTCATGTCTAGTTCACAGATCTACCCTTCGTTTTGAAGAAAGTTGCAGTTAATGAGGGTTTTCTCAGAAGATACATTATTTCCTTTTAATTAAATTAATATCCTGTCAAGAAATTCCTCTGATTTCTGTAATTATAGGAAGAACTCTAGATGGTAAAGCAATTAGAATTCCTGGAAATGTTTTTGATTGTAGATGGAGCAAATGTTTAATTTATATATTATTAAATGCTTGCTTAAATGTATTATTAATAACGTCTGCCCTAGACTATAACAATGTTACATAAACACAGCTGCTTCATCAAATAATACTGCTGAATAGCTCTTTAGAAACAAGTAACCAAATACTCAGGGAAACAACCAGTTTGGGACTAAACAAGGGGGCCCATTTGGCCCAGAAGTTAATGCAAACAATCTGCATGTAAGCAAGCCCAAATACGCACTTACTTTCTTCATCCTTCAGTTCTTAACAATAGTGAAATTTCATCCAGAAGCTATGCAATAAAATATCAGCAGGCTATTGAATGTAGAAAAACAGTTAATTTTGATTTTGCACAATTGCTGAAACTGGGCCTTATTTGCACATATTTCTCAATATATAATTTATTTTGGTTGTATCGTCTTGGAAGTCTGAAAGCAGAAAACCCCAAACTCCAGAACAATTTTCAACCACAGCTGCTCTGACACGCTTGCCTGGATCTGATCACCCCATGAACAGGAATAAGGGTCGTTGGGTCTCACCAGGTGCTTTCCTAGTGGACCCTGGGGAGCAACCAGAGAGGTGAGACATTTGGCTCCATATTTGATTTGAGCCAGGGTGTGCTTCTTGCCTGTGCTCCATGTTGCCACTGGGCACGTACAAATGCCACTCAGAATGCTTGTTACCTTTACCAACCCCAAACACTCAAAGAGTCAAATGCAAATAGATTAAGAGAGAAATTGCTCCAAAATACACTGTACCTTAAACACTTGGACTCAGCTGGCAATAAAATGATAACACAGAGAAATGTCCCCAGACACTCAATCCTCTCCTCTGTCTCTCTCTCCTGTCTCTGTCTCTGTCTCTCTCTCTCTCTCTCTCTCTCTCTCTCTCTCTCTCCCCGCTCTTTCCATCTTTTGCTCTCTCACACACACACAAAGAAACAAAAAACAAAAAAAAAGGAAAAAGAAAGTAAAAAAGAAGCAAATCACCAAGAAGCAACCCAAATGGCTACTCCAGTGAAAATGAGTGCCCAATATGATTATTATAAGGACTGTAATAAAAATTAAACCTATACATATTTCTTGGTTGTGATGCTATTTCTTCTATAAACTTTAATTCAAAATATTCAGCCATTGCCAGCTTTTGTAGATGCTGATATGGGGACTCTCACTCATGGATTCTCCACTTCTCCCGGAGCCAAGAATCCAAGCAAATCTTCCCTCTGAATGCACAAAGCAATGATGTGTTCGTGGTTTTGCATATGCCAGATGCACTCTAATGTCCTTGTTTGCAGAGATGCTTGTTTGGCCTGTGTTCCAGTTATCTTTGTGTTGAAACAAACCATCGAAATTCAGAAACATAAAACGATGACCATTTTATTATGCTCACAGATTTTGTAGGTTAGGATTTAGGAAACAGCAAAGACGGCTTTTCTCTGCCCTAAAATGTCTGGGGCCCTGGCCAAAAAAGCTCATATGGCTGGAAAGCAGAGGATCCAGGGCAGGGAGCCTCTTCCACAATGTCATCTTCAGTAACATGTCATGAACATGGGCTGGGCAACATGAACATTAGTTAAGTAACATGTGGAAGGGAACAGCTATGCATTCTCTCCACATGGCTTGAGTTTCTCACATGACGGAGGCTGGGTTCTGAGTGAAAGCAGCCTACGAAATAGAATTCTAAGAGGACAGGCAGGAGCTACACACAGATCACCTCCAGCCCTATGCCCCACTGGCCATAGCGTTACAAATCTAACCAGATGGGCAAGGAAGGAACGTCAGCCTCATCTCCCAGGAGGAAGAGTGGCAAAGAATTTTGACGCCATGTTTTCAAAGAACCATGCATGACATTAGCAAAAATGGTCCTTTTTTCATCATCTTCCTCATTGGAATTAAATGAGAGGCTAGTGACAGCCATTATAAGGTTTATATTTTACATGTTAAGGAAGCTAATAGATGATTTATGTAATAAAAAAAATTGTTGCCAGTAGTTCTGTCACTTTCAAGGTGGTAATTGGGGCTAACAGTACAACCCCAGAGTCAGAAAGTGGTGAAACCAAATCACCAACTCAGGACAAAATTCACAGCAAATCCATGCAAGGTGCTGTCTTTTTCATTTTCCACTCTGGCTAATGGTGGAGCTTTCGGCAGTTACCACCCAGCCTGTCTATTCAGGGACCGATGCTACAGGCGTTCTTTACTCCAGCATCAGTCTTATCGTCAGCAGTCACTTTCTTCTCTTTCTCTTAGAATATGTTTTTGTGTAAAAGCATATTCTGTGAAGAAAAATGGTTAAGTGGTTTTAAGAGTTGAATTGAGAGAAGTACTATAGTCTGTAGTCTTGGTGTCTGGGCCCTGGGGTCTGATAATCCTTGTGCTACACACAGTACTTTGTTGTTGCTGATGGTAATTGTTTTCATCAGTTTGAGCTGATGTAACAAATTGCCACAGACTGGGTATCTTAAAAACACACATTACTTGTCACAGTCCTGGAGGACGGGATGTCCAAAATCAAAAACCCAGTGATGTCTGGTGATTTGGATTTGCAGAGCGCTATCTGCTGTTATCCTCACTTGGTGAGGAGCCAACAGTGAGATCCTAGGTCTTCTCTTTTTGTAAAGGCATTAATCTCATCATGTGGTCACATGCTCATGATCAAATCAAACCCTGCTTAGATCCCAAAGACTCTACCTCCAAATATCATCACACCAAAAGTTAGAATTTTAACACATGAAAGGGAGAAGACATAAACATTCAGACCATAACAGCGGTGATAGTGGTATGTCCCCAGGATCTTTGTTGTTGTTGGTGGTGGTGCCGTCGAGTCGGTATCTGATTCATAGCAACCCTTATAGGGTTTTCAATGGCCGACTGTGTTGGGATTGCCTTGGGAGTGGATTGCCAGGCCCTTCTCCCCAGGATCTTTAAGGTGGTAGAAATGGTTGAGTTGGTCATCTTTTTCATGCTGGTCATAGATAAATAGTCCAGACATGTGATAATAGCTCTCTTCCTCATCCCTCTTTGCCTTTCTATCTCATCTAACCAGTAAAACCCAACCCTGTTCTTCTTGCTCCCAGCACTTGGGAAATTGATGGAGAAAATCATGCAATTTGTATATATTTGTGATTCAAGCTCTGTCCTTTTCTATCTGTATTACCTCATGCAACAATCTTAACCAGTTTCCCTATCTGAAAAACAGTGAGAAAAAATCTATTTTATATGGTGGTTGTAAAGTTAAGTAAAATTATGCATATAAAATGCTTAGCATGTTATAAATATGCAACAAGTCAGTAAATGTTAACCGTTCTTAGCTATTATGATTTCAGTTCCAGCTGGAGTTGATGACTTTAACTTTTCCCTCTCTCATTCTATATAATCACACATCTGAAACTTCTTTTCTCCCCTAAAGTTTGGTCATTTCCACACATCATCCTCACCTGATTGCTTCCGAATTTACAGAGAAAATCATTCTCTGAGGGGTATCTAGACATCACCAAAGCTCCAGAATTGCCTTAGTGTCTTAAAGTCTTGAGTTACAGGATGCAGCTTCTAAATATTTCCCCTTTCTTCTGTTCCACTTTCCCCATGCACCTAGGTATGATATGGAGTATGGCACATGAAAACAGAAGTTGGCCTGCATTTAAAAGCCCACTTTCCTCCTCAAGAGCTGCATTCCTCTCCTGCCTTCCCTTCAAAAGGACCCATGTGTGCTAAGCTGCCTTCTCAGTGATTCACACCACAGGACTCTGGGAACCAGCTCCAAACTTAACTCTGCCGACAACAATCTCCTATTCAAACTGCAACATAGCAGAGCTCACACTGACCAGCAACCAGTAATGGACAAGCTGATTGATCAGAGCCATTCCAGCTCTGTAAATTCTCATCATAATAATGGTTTATAATATCTATGAGCTGGGGCCAGGGATGGTCTAGAGCCCAGTTGCACTGACTCACAAGAGCTGATTGTTTATCAGCTTTTCAGAAATTTTGCGAGTCAGTTGTTAAATATAACCATTATTAAAAATTAAATTATGCAAACTCACAATGAAATGAATTTTTAAAAACAAAGGTGATAAATGATTCCACACTTATCACATCCTAATTATTTTATTGTATTTTCCTATCATACATGTCTTTGAGGGTTTTTATATTTATTATATCAGCATGGTAGGGAATACCAGGGCACTTAATTGTATTCATCAGAAATCGTACATACACCAGGAGGCAGTTGTTTGAAAAAAACAAGGAAACACTGGCTGGTTTAAAGTCAAGAAAGGCATGCATCAGGGCTATGTTCTTGTACCATACCTCTTCAATCTCTATGCTGACCAAACAACCTAAGAAGCTGGACTTTGTGAAGAACGCAGTATCATGAGTGGAGGAAGACTCATTAACAAGTGTTATGCAGATGACACAACTGTGCTTGCTGAAAGGAAAGAGGATTGGAAACATTTACTGATAATGATCGAAGAACACAGACTTCAGTATGGATTGCACCTCAACATCAACAAAACACAAATCCTTATTACTGGGTCAGTACGCACCTTCATGATAAATGGAGAAGAGATCAAGATTATGCAAGATTTTGCTTTACTTGGTTCTACAATCAACACTGTGGAAGCAGCAGTCAAGAAATCAAGACACATTGCATTGGGAAAAGCTGTTGCAAAAGATCTCTTTAAAGTGTTGAAAAGTAAAGATGTCACATTGAAGACAAAGGTTCTCCTGACTCATGCCATGTTATTTTCAGTTGCATCATATGGTTGTGAAAGCTGAACATTGAACTAGGAGACAAGAGAAGTGATGCTTTTGAATTATGGTACTGGACACAAATATTGAATATGCCATGGACTGTCAAAAGAACCAACAGATTTGTCCTAGAAGTAGTGCAACTAGAAAGCTCCTTGGAAGCAAGGATGTCTAGACCGGGTCTTATGTGGATTTTGGACATGTCAGGTGGGATCAGTCCCTGGAGAAGGACATCATGTTTGGGAGAGTGGCAAGTCAACAATTAAAAAAGAAGATCCTCAACTAAATAGATTGATACAGTATCTGCAACAATGGGCTTAAACATAAAAATGATCATGTGTGTGGCACAGAATTGGGAAATGTTTCATTCTGTTGTACATAGGGTCACTATGAGTTGGACCCAACTTGATGGCATCTAATAACAACAATGGTAGGAATAATATATGATAATACGCCATGTGCATATCTTCACAACTCTGCACTTGGTGACATCATATCAGTAGCTTTAAATTGTCAATGTGGCTACCAATCGGAGCTTGGTTTATTTATTTATTTTTGATAGCCTAGACATTAGAAAATGATGGAAAACATGTTAATAATGCAGATTAAACTTACCAGTCTGTTGCCATTATGATGTGAATAGCACAAAAAATTAAGGACTATTCTACCAATATTTAAGGCATAGGAATTGATCATACCATTGATGCATCAATGAGATTCTGGCACAGACAGTATTGTTTCATTTCTCTTTGATCTTAGTCATTATTGTAAATACAAATATTGGCTAACATTCACATCAGCGCTGCACTGGTTAATCAATTGTGAGAATGGGTTGCTACATAAGAATGAAGACTTCAGCAAAAAGAGACCACAGTGTTCTTTGAGAATGCAGTTGCTATACAGAATTTATAATAAATGGTAGTGTATATTTTATTTTTTGTCATCAATTATAAAATTGATAATGAACTTACATGTGTGTATATGTGCATATACTTTTTTATTTTTTTGTGGTACTTAGAGATTGAACCTAGGGCCTCAGGCATACTCTGCAAGTGCACTATCACTAAGCTGCACTCCCAGACCATTTTTTATTTTTTATTCTGAGTCAGGGTATTGCTAAGTTATGCAAGCTGCCTCCTGCTTCCACCTCCCAGGTCGCTGGAATTACAGGTTATAGATGTGTGTCTATTGCAAGTCTTTGCATACTGTTTTTTTTTAAGTCCTTTCATGAAACATTTACTAACTCTACATTTTGACCATTACTGTTCCTCTTAGTTCTTTATAAAAGGGTCAGAAAGAGCTTAGAGAATCTGAATCTATTTTCCAATGCCAGATGCAGAGGGTTCCAGATTTCCCAGGGCATCAATCTCTACTTCTTCAAGTAGATTTCCCATGGCTATAACTGCATACTACAGATTGGATAATTTGTAAAGAACTTTATTTGGCACTGGAGTCTGGGAAGCCCAACATCACAGCACCAACCCCTAAGGAGGGTCTCCTCGATGGAGGAAATCACATGGCAAGACAGAGCAAGGGAAGGAGCTTAAGTCTCTTCTTACAAAGCCACTAATGCCATCATGAGAGCCTTCCCTTGGTGACCTCACTTACTCCTAACTACTTCCAAAGGCCAGACATCCAAATACCATTAACATATAAACTACAGGATTAAACTTCCAATATATGAGCTCTCAGGGGACACATCAAATTATAGCAAATTGTGATGAGATTTTCTTTTTTACAGCATGACGATGATGTACTTAAGTTGGTCTGATAACAGACATTGGCCTTTGATTTACCCAAGGAAGAAGCTCTGGATTCAGGATACAATCAAAGCCCCTCAGCATCTGCCATTCTGGTTGGTAACCATGAAGCACTAGAAGACAAGAGGAAGTGCTAGGTAGAAAAGGTGCTGGATCATCTTCGTCTTTGCCCTGGTCTCTACTGCCTCATTAGGCCAGTCCCAGTGATACCAGTTGTTCTTGCCCCATTATGATATAGCACAGGGCTGGTGGAGTCCCTCTGATCTGCGGCGGTGTCTCACTGAAGCATTGCATGTACAGGGAGACATGCGCTGAGTGACTGCACAAAGGTCCTCTGTGTACCTCAGTTCCCCAACAACTTGACCACTGTGAATAATGATAGCCCCACTGGAGAGGCAAAGGACAATTCAAAAATGATTCAGCAGTCAGATGGGATGGCATATAAAAAGCCTAAGAAAGCAAATTTATGTAGTAGAAAAGAGGAGACTCAACTGGACCTGGTTATAGCCTATAAATTTTTTCAAGGCAACAATAAAATACAGGAAGAACATTGTTGGTGGCATGGGTTAGTAGGAAGAAATGGAAATAGTATTTGATGCCAAGGAAGAAAAATTCTGCCGTTGATTATAGAAACTATCTTAGAAAAAAGTAGTTCCTAATTTGGCATCTTAAGGTAAGGTATATAAGTTAAGATCCTCTTTCTAATGAGTATTAAATATTAGATTATTTTTCTTTAATTTTTATTAGTAATTTTTAATGTACAACTTAATGGGTCTCATTATGACATCTCCATACATGCATTTCATAGTACATTGCTCACATTCGCTTCCCCTTGCCCTCTCCCCTAACTTTCCCCATACTCTCCCCACCACCACCACCAATAGTCTCTCTTCTACTTGCATGCCTTTTTTTTCTTTTGAGTATATCTATCTATACATGTTATCCCAATTTTGTCATAAGGGTAACATATATGATATTTTCTTTCTTTTCTCCCATTACCCTTTCTTTTTTTGCCCCCTCCTCCTATTCTTTAGTCCTTTATCTTTCCCTATTTGGGTTCCACCTATTTTCAATAACTATGTTTTAATAATGAATATATATTGAAGTCTAAAATCCACACATGAGAGGAAACATATGACATTTATCTTTCTGGATCTGTCTTAATAATCATTTAAAATGATGATCTCTAAATCTATCTACTTTCCAGAAAATGTCATAATTTTGTCCTTCTTTATGGCTGAATAAAACTCACAATTTCCTTATCCTAAATATTAGATTAGATATCGCATGATATGAGGAAATTTCTAAGTGAATGATGCTTTTACAGGAGAATATTTTTGAGTCTTAGCCAAAAGATTATAAAAGATTATGTAGATATGAACTCTAACATTGAAAGTGTAACTTCATAGATTCACTGTATCTGTAATCATAATTTTCCTGAGGACATTTCTTGCACAATAATAATAGAAACTTGTATTTTTCTGATTTGTACTTCTCATGATGACAAGCTCATTGTGCATGATTTCACTGAGTCCCCTAATTGAGAATACAGATTAGATTTATTTGTGATTGAGTTGCAACACATTCTCAATAAAAATCATATAAGAAATTCTAACATTTTATTGAGTTCTTACCATGTGCAAGGCACAGTATCCATGGAGGAGACAATTAAGCAAAATATAAATGACATGAACATCAACTCTGGGGAGGCTGTAATAACCTAAAATGTTGTTACATAAAGAATATTTAATCTTTGCTTTATTGTTTTCAGAAACTTCCAGTTTACAATTACAAGATGAAATCTTACATACTGATCATTCTAAATCAAGAACTTTTGAATGTATTTAACACTGTTGTTATTGTTGTCATCATTTAATAAAAATGGAGCTGGAAAGGAAATGTAGAAATGAGGTCAACAAATAGATTCAATAATTTACCATCAGAAGTTTCCTCAGAGCTGCCAGTAAATCCCTTGCAAAGTACACAATTAATATTTATGAGTGAGATATGTAGGTCCTGCATCAGCCAATGCTTGGTAATTCATTGCCTTCTCTAGGGTTCTATTTTGTTAGTGCTATGGCAGAATAAATTGACTTCATTTGCTTGGTGAAGGAGACTGGTTTTGATGTGGAAAAATATCAGATTTGAAATTTTTAAAAATTTAATCCAGATTGGGTCATCCTTCCTGGGTGGCAAAGACAATTCAATTTTCCCCAATAGAGGTCTGGACTGAAGCCCAGGAAAGAGTCGAAGCTCCTTTCAATAATGCCAGAGGATATTGTTCCTGAGGGGCCAGGTGACTGTTCTCTGTCCACACGAGAAAGAAATTTTGTCTATGACAATGTGTATTGGCATCCAGGAAAACCTGTGAGGAAATTTGCTTGATTTATCTCTTGTGGGGAGTGCAAAGAGGATTAGTTGGTCCTATGTCCATTGTCACTTGCAAGACTATGGTCTATAGTCTCTGTTCTGAACAATGACCAAGCAGAGAAGAGCCTTCTAAATTAATATTGGGCTGAAGCTGAGGAAGGTAGGACATTTCCACCCAGACAATAGTAAAGAGTCCAAGGGAAATTTGGTGGGATACTAGAGAAAAGGTACTGAGGGGAAAAGTAACATGGAAAAGAGGGTACTAAGATGAAGAATAGGAGAGAGAGGAAGTCACACATGGGCTCCCCTCCTTTTGAAATCAAGCCATTAGATAGAGATCCTAAACCATTGGAAGCCTGAGCCCTCAGCACCATGGTCTTCTGTACCAGAGGCATGCGCAACAGATAGTAGAACACAGGCAGGATGGGGAGGAGAGGAAGACAGCCTTCAAGGAAGAAATGATTCCCTGTCCCTCTCTTTGCAGAGGTTTGATCACGGATGGAATCCAACAGAACTCCTTCATTTCCACCCTTACTCCTCCCAGGCCTGGAGATTTCTAGGCAAAGCCACCAGTGACCCACAGAGATGAGACATACACAGCCCTGCAATGGTGGAAAAAATTTCCCTCACCCACATAGCTGTCCACCATAATTTAGAAAGAAACAATCTTCCAAACCATGAGCAATAAATCTTCAAAGGTACCCTATGAGCATCAAAGGAAATGATTCACGTATGTAAAAATATTTGCAATCTATAATGTGCTACACAAATAAAGATATTTTTAATTACATACTAATAACTTAGTTACATACATCTTGATCTGAAGTTACTGGTCTGGTCTTCCATCTCTAATAACCAAAGTAATTTTTTCAGATCTCCACACATTAGCATTGTGGTTTGAAACCCACCTTGAAAATTAGGTACGAATTCTCTACCAACCAGATGGCTTGCTCTCAAAGTAAGTGAGGACATAGTAGGAACAGACATCTGCTGGCAGAGTTTGGGTAAGAAGGCTCTGCATTTATCAGTGAGCTATTTTGGAGCAACTACTTTGGCCCAGACAGTGTGAAAGGTACCAGAGACAAAAAATAAAGAACAGCTTGTGCTCATAGGACATCTCACTCTAAGGGAGAAGACAGATGACAATTCAGCTGAATTTAGGACAGGATGTGCTATGATAGCAGCTTCACTCTTCTTAAGCACGAATCAAAGAAAAAAGCATTGTATCCCAAGGTGCCGGCCTGCTATGTGACCCACATTGGTAGCATGACCCCTCCGACAATATGCCCACAGACAGGGAGTTAAAATTGATTGCCTAGTGATTGAGAAGGGCAGACCTGGTGTTATCTAGAATTAGATTCATCGAGAACTTTGGGTTACAAGGAACATCAACTCATTCTAGAATATGGTGTTTGGAGAAGAATGGTGAACAGTAGAATAATAATAAACAGGAAAATACAGAGGACAAATCTCCACCACACAGAGGTGGTGTCCTGGGGTCAGTTAGAGTTTGGGCTTTAAATCAGGCTTACTTACATTTGAATTCCATGTTTTATTTCCTAATCACTATGTGATCTTGGGCAAACTATTTAACTTTTCTTACCTTGTTTTCTAACCTGTAAAATCGGGTTAATAAAAGAATCTATTTCAAAGAATTCTTTTAAAGATTAAAGAGAATATCCTTGAAAACCTTGTAAAGCAGTCCTGAAAAAAAGTACAGGCTCAATAAATGGTGCCTGTTGTCAGTATTATATTTCTAAGTTCTAGGAAAAGTGAAATGGCGAGAATTCTGGGAAAGGAAAATCAATTTCAGTTAGGCAGTCAGCATGAAGTTTGGAATATCATGAACTGAGAATCTGAGTGGTACTGATGACCAAGTTTTATTTTCCACCCGATGCAACCCCAGTATTTGTTCAGTTATAGATCTTCCTGCTACCATGCAGCCTTCCTCACTACTGTGACTCAGCATTTCTCCTTTACTGGGTCTGTCTTCCTTTCTGATTTCATGACTTCTGCTGCTTACCCATGATATCTCCACCCCTTCTCTCCATGAGGCACTCAACTCCACCCCCTAAGACCTCCCCTCCCCCCAGCTGTCTCTGTATTTCACATTAAAGTTGCCTTAGAGGGACTCTGGGGCTGGGATTTAGCTCAGTTGGTAGAGCGCTGCACTGCAGTCTCTGAGTTCCTGGGTTTGATTCCTAGCACTGCAAAAAAATGGGAGAAGGATGTGGCAATCTACTCCGGAGGCAATCCTGAAACAAGCAGCCATTGAAAACCCTATAAGGGTCTCTATGAGTCAGACACTACTCAAGGGCACCTAACATCAACAACAACAAGAGGGACTCTAACCAGTCCTGAACATTCCTGCCCAGCAAAACAGTCTTATCCATGTGCAAAACAGTCTTAGCCATGTGACAGGTGTTAGGCAAGCCAAGGGCATTCCCTTGAGTTGGGTGTCTACTCTTTGTGCAATTTGTAGTGGCTTCTATGGTGGCATTGGATGGAGCAGAGAAAGGTCATCCAGGTACCCATCTTGCACCTGTTTGGACATCTGCTTGTGCATCCATCAACATGTTTAGCTTTCCTTCACTTGTACTAACAGAATTAACCATTTGAATGCCTACTGTGTGTTGATTCAGGCTCAATTTTACATAAGAGGAATATGAAGTACTTCTTACTCCAAGGATGGAAAAACAGACCAGGCCTGGAACAGCCCCTTGTAGGTGAAATGGAGTAAGTGGCACACAAAGGCACAGGTGAAGCCCCCACTAGGTCTGCTTCTCAGTACAGAACTCAGGCAACAACTAATGGGGTGGTAGCTACCTGACAGATTATGAGACATGAACTCTGTTTCACCAAGATACTTCCAAGCACCATGTACCAGGAGAAGTTAACCAAATACTTTTTGAAGCACAGAACACACAATAAAATTCAAATATCTTCTGATAAGTGTCAAATGCAATAATTAACATAGTGGAAGTCATTCTTAACTATCACATCTCCAGAATTAATATCACCTGTGTCTTCTTTCATCAAAGAATGTCTAAAGCTGTAAATTTAACTGTTGCCTAAAGAATCTAATTTTACATCTCTGTAAAATGAAGTGATTGCACTACGTTGATCTTGAAGGTCTCCAGCACTGATATTTTGTACTGTAACACCCTGTGTAGCTGCAGGACATCTCTGACAATTGTGGAGTCCAGAGCAAGAATATAAATGGAATCCCACCTAACATAAAAGCCCAAAGGCTGTATAAACCATGGAAACAAACAACTAAATGAACTATACTAATCTCTCTCTCTTTTAGTAACATACCTTTAAAACACCTGAGAGGCTAGATTTGAATTTAGAGCTCTTGGACTCATTACAGTGCTAGAAGGTGGCAGCAGTGAGACAGCCAGCCCCTTCCATGGTCTGTTCCTCTTCAGTCCTCAGCTCTGGTTCTGCTCTCCATAATGAGAGGTCCTATACAAACACAGGTGAGCATCATAATTCACACATGCAGCTCAATTTACTCTTCTTGTTCCATCTTTCTCTCCCCAAACCATTGCTCTTTGACCATGCAGGGGCATCTAGGTGTACACAATATATGCAATCCACTTAGAAAGGACTGACTTGGGAGGGTGGCATTAGGCCACTTGAGTTGGGAATTTGGGAGACTGCAATCCCGAAACAGTCAGCCATTGAAAACCCTATGAGGGTCGCTATGAGTCGGATACCGACTCGACGGCACCTAACAACAACAACAACAACAAGTACAGAAGAGCCTGCAACAACAAGTACAGAAGGCATCTGATCCCATCAGATCTCAGAAGCTAAGCAGGGTTGGGCCTGGTTAGTACTTGGATGGGAGACTGCCTGGGAACAGCAGATACAGTAGGCTTGGGAGAAGGGGCAGCAACCCACTCCCCCAACCCCAGAAAAAAATATCAACCCGCCATTGAAAATCCTATGAATACCAGAGAAGCACTGACAAAAGTGTTTCACCTGTTGTATGCAGATTCTCTGTGAATCAGATACTGACTGGAGGGTAACTAACAACCTAACAAGTACAAAAGAGGGCAGGGAACCAGGGAGACCTAAGTACAGAAGACGGCAGGGAATCAAATGGATATTAGCCAAAACCAGAGAATACCAGGAAGGTGTCTATCTATGTTTTATCAACTCTGCAAAGGTCTTTGACTGTGTGGATCATAACAAATTATGGATAACACTGAAGAATAGCAATACCAGAGCACCTAATTATGAGGAATTTGTACATGGACCAGGAGGCAGTAATTCAAACAGGGCAAGGAAACGCTGCTTGGTTTAAAGTTGAGAAAGGTGTGCATCAGGCCAGTATCCTTTCACCATACCTCTTCAATTTCTATGCTGAGCAAACAACCTAAGAAGCTGGACTTTATAGAAAAAGAATGTGGCATCAGGATTGGAAGAAGATTCATTAACAACCTGTGTTATGCACATGACACAGCACTCCTTGCTGAAAGTGAAGAGAATTTGAAAAATTTGCTGATGAAGATCAAAGAACATAGCTGTTAGTATGGATTGTGACTCAAATCAAGAAAACAAAAATACTTGCAACAGGATCAGTAAGCAACTTCATGATAAATGGAGAAAAGACTAAGGTTGTACAAGAGTTTGCTTTACTTAGTTCTACAGTCAATACCCATGGAAGCAGAAGTCAAGATATCAAAAGACATATTGCATTCAGAAAAGCTGTTGCAAAAGTCCTCTTTAAAGTGTTGAAAAGTAAAGATGTCACATTGAAGACAAATGTATGCCTGACTCATGCCATGATATTTTCAGTCACATAATATGGTGGTAAAAGCTGGACATTGAACATGGGAGACAGAAGAAGAATTGATGCTTTTGAATTATGGTGCTGGAGATGAATATTGAACATACCATGGACTACCAAAAGAACCAAGAGATCTGTCCTAGAAGTGCAACCAGAGTGCTCCTTGGAAGCAAGGAAGGCTAGATTACATCTTATGTATTTTGGACATGTACTCAGGAGGAACCAATCCCTGGAGAAGGACATCATGTTTGGAAGTGTGGTGGGTCAATGAATAAAAGGAACTTCCTCAACTAGATGGATTAACACAGTGTCTGCAATAATGGATTTAAATAAGTAAGATCATGTGCCTGGTACAGAATCAGGGAGTGATTTATTTTGTTATACATAGCCTTACTTGGTATTGCACTGACTCGACAGCACCTAATAACAAGTACTTCTAGTATAGTCTACAAAGAGGACACGAGACTTCTAGGTAGGCGTATCCTCTTAGATCCACAAACTCCTCATTTGAGAGAAAAACCATTGGCCAGTGAAGAAAGGCCAAGCAGGGTCTTTCTTACCTACATCTAAGAGAGCTAATGGCCTGACCTTCGCTCCCAACTCTATACAATCAAATTCACACTAACAAATTACTATATAACTATTTTGTCTGAATTCACTTTGATGGCTCTGACATTCTATATACTTAACCTAATAAAGAAATAAACAGAAACATTTTAAGAACAATAGGTTTGTTAATTTTTTTGGCATGCTACTCTGTTTGAAGCTGCCAGCAAGGATCTTTCTTTGTCTCTATGGTGTTAAAGAGTCTTTGGGTTTCCAGTTCAATTCTCCTGTAGTCTGGCCTTCCAGATCTCATGAGGAAAGGGAAAGGAAGCAGAAATTCAATAATATTTGACTTGAAGTTATGCAGGCCTTTCCGTGGGTGAGTGCACTTGAAACATTATGGATTGTGTGTGATTAAATTTTAAAGAAATCTTCCTGTCAGTATGCAAACTTGGAGAAACATAGAGGAAAGGCCATGGGAGGAAAGTTGAGCCATGAGATAATGACATTAGCAAGTGTTAACATTTGTCACAAATTTGCAAGTGTTAATCTCAATGCTTTATATGCATTATCTCATCTAACCTTACAAAGACTCAGATGAGGTAAATGTTTTTATCATCACTGTTGATTTCTGAATTATGAATTTCATAAATACAGAAAAATGTGAAGTAAAGGATTTGACCACAGTAGCTTAAAAGTGATCTTGAGGGATTCAAACTATCCCTGACAAACTCCAAAGCCAAGATCCACAAAGACTTTTGAGCCAGGCATGGTGGCTCATGCCTTTAATTGCAGTGACTCAGGTGGCTGAGGCAGGAGGATTGAAAGCTTGAGGCCAGAGGAAGATTGTGTAACTTAGTGAGACTCTGTCTCAAAAATACAAAGTAAAAAATGGGCTGGGGTTATAGCTTAGTGGTTGAGTGCTTGCAAAAAAGCAAAAGCATGTATGAGGCCCTGGGTTCCACTCCTCAGTACTAAAAAAAAGAAAAGAGAAGAAAAGAGAGAGAGTTTTGGTTTCCATGCGATGAAATCTGTTCACATCATTTCTAGCCACACTTCACTTTATTGGCTCTGCTTATTTAAGTAATGTTCTTTTGCAGCACTTAGGGGTTGAACCCAGGGCCTCACACATACTTTGCAAGTTCTCTACCACTGGGTGCACTCCTCAGCCCATTTTTTACTTTTTTATCTTGATACAGGCCTCCCTAAGTTACGCCATGGCCTCAAACCTCTGGCCTCAAACCTGTGAACCTCCTCGGTCACTGGGATTACAGGTGTAAGCCACTGTATCAGTCAATAATATGTTTTATACAAAACTGAATTATTATATCATGCATGTTTGCAAAATGAAAGGAAATATGTCTCCAAATTCAAATCACTGGAACCTGCCCAGGACACAAATCCATTTATTACATGGAAGTGTAATAAATGTCAATTAGCAAAGCCATGAGGGCCAATGAAACCTGCTCTTTCCTTTAAAATATTTCAGTACAATCTTAAAATTTAGCTGAATTCAAATGTACAGGCACATGAATGTATGTGTGCATTCACACATACACACTAGTGAAAACAAAAATTTCAAGTCTTGCAACAAAATCAGATCAGGAATAAATCTTTACATGAGTGTCTTCCCACACCAGCTTTAGAACTACTTGACATCCTAATTTATATGGGTTTTCCACCACTCTCAAAAGACTTGCTCATCTCCAACAATAAACTGCTAAACTATAAGATCACTATGCTCCTTTGAAACCGTATCTTTTCACTCTGTACGTATTTAAGATCTACTCATTGTCATTGATGCTCTCCACTATGTGTCTTTTTATTTTTCCTGCTGATAGTTATGAGTTTGAGGTTTGGTATCTTTTAACAACTCTTAAACACCTCAGCCATCATCTCTTCAAATATTGTTGCTCTCTCATATTTTTGTTATCTCCTTCTGATATTAGACCTGTTTTAGAAGTTCTTAGGACATTGTGTTAAGTAACATGAGCCAGACATGGAAGGACAAATACTGTATAATCTCTTATCAGTAGAATCTTCAAAAGTCAAATGCAATAGTAATAGTAAAATGGTGTCAGGAGAGGAAAAGAGATGTTTGCCAAAGGGTATACAGTTGCAGTTATGTAGGATGAATAAACCTAGGGATTTAATGTCCAGCATGATAACAATGGCTCATGGCATTGTATCATACATTGGAAGTTTGCCAAGAAAGTACATTACAGGAGTTCTTACCAAACACAAAAAGTAGCTGTGTGAGGACATGGATACATTCATTTGCTTGACCATAATATTCATTTCACAATGTATATCAAATTATCCTTCATGTTGTTCACCTTAAATATATGTAATGAAAAAGAGGTTCCTACTCTGTAATCCAAAGTTACTAGCTCCTCTCTTTTTCTCTTAGATTTCATTATGAAAAATTTTCTCAAGGATATATTCTGTTTCCTTGACTTTTTCTTTAGCCGTTTTTCATCTTGTTTAACTTACCAATTCTAATTTCAGTTATAATGCTTTTCATTTCTAGATATTCCAGTTGTTTTGACAAATCTTATTCATTTCTATGCTATCTTGATCCTTGCTCATATTTAAAGAATATTTTTAGATCGTAAATCATCTTAAATATACTTTATATTATCTGTCTGATAATATCAATACCTGATCACTTTAATATCTTTCAGGTCTGATTTTATAGATTATTGATTGTCCTTATTCTCATTCATTTTGACTTACCTTCTTATATATTTTATGATTCTTGTTTGATTACTTGCTTTGGCTGGGGGACAAATATGAGATTGTTGTTGTTGTTGTTAGGTGCCGTCGAGTCGGTATCCGACTCATAGCGACCCTCTGTAC
>VMDO01017553.1:0-44527 GCA_007922755.1 Pedetes capensis | reverse complement strand
GTGGCATCAAGATTGGAGGAAGACTCATTAACAACCTGCGTTATGCAGATGACACCACTTTGCTTGCTGAAAATGAAGAGGATTTAAAACATTTACTGATGAAGATCAAAGATCATAGCCTTCAATATGGGTTACGACTAAACATCAAGAAAACAAAAATCCTTACAACTGGGTCAGCACGCAACCTCACATTAAATGGAGAAAAGATTGAGGTTGTCCAAGATTTTACTTTGCTTGGCTCTATAATCAACACCTGTGGAAGCAGCAGTCAAGAAATCAAAAGATGCATTGCTCTAGGAAAAGCTGTGCCAAAAGATCTCTTTAGAGTATTGAAAAGTAAAGATGTCACATCGAAGATGAAGGTGTGTCTGACTCATGCCATGGTATTTTCAGAGGCATCATATGGTTGTGAAAGCTGGACACTGAACAAGAGAGACAGAAAAAGAATTGATGCTTTTGAATTGTGGTGCTGGAGACATCTATTGAATATACCATGGACTGCCAAAATAACCAGCAAATCTGTCCTAGAAGAAGTGCAACCAGAATGCTCCTTGGAAGCAAGAATGGCCAGACTGCGTCTTACATATTTCGGACATGTAGTCTGGAGAGAACAATCCCTGGAGAAGGACATCATGTTTGGGAGAGTGGCAGGTCAACACAAAAGAGGAAAACCCTCCACAGATGGATTGACACAGTGTCTGCAACAATGGGCTTAAATAAGATTGTTTGCCTGGCACAGAATCGGCAAGTGTTTCGATCTGCTGTACATTAGGTCGCTATGAGTCAGACTTGACTCGACAGTACCTAACAACAACAACAAGTAGTTCTGAAAGCAAATACCTTTATCCTGTTCCTGATTTTAGACTGAAAGCATTCAGTTGTTCACCATTTAATATAATTTAAATGCTGGACTATTTAGACATACTTTCCTGTATATTCCATATTTCCTGTATGTTCCATCTGGTGAAGTCCATGTGTATAGTCTCCGTTTATGATTTTGAAAAAATGTATTTACAATGAGAAGGTCATTCGTCTGACAAAATTCTATCATGTGATCTCCAGCTTCATTTCTGTCACCAAGACCATATTTTCCAACTACCAAGCCTTCTTTGTTTCTAAACTTTGCATTCCAGTCACCAGTGATTATCAGTATGTCTTAATTGCTTGTTTGATCTATGTCAGATTGCAGAAGCTGATAGAAGTCTTCCCTTTCTTCATTTGTGACCTTAGTGGTGGGTGCATAAATTTGAATAACAGTCATATTAACTGGCCTTCCTTGTAGGCATATGGATATTATCCTATCACTGACAACATTGTATTTCATGCCAGATCTTGAAATGTCTTTTTTGATGATGAATGCAACCCCATTTCTCTTTATCATTCCCAGCATAGTAGACCATATGATTGTCTGACTCAAAATGGCCTATGTTGGTCCATTTTAGCTCACTGATGCCTAGAATGTCAATATTTATGCGCTCCATTTCTCTTTTAACAATTTCTAATTTTCCTAGATTCATACTATTTACATTCCATGTTCCAATTATTAATGGATGTTTGCAGTTGTTTCTCCTCATTTTGAGTTGTGCCACATCAGCAAGTTGAGCACCCTGGGGCTTTACTCCATTTCTGTCATCATGGTAGACTCTACTTTGAGGAGGAAACTCTTCCCCAGTAGTCTTTTGAGTGCCTTCCAACCTGGGGTGCTCATTTTCCAGCACTATATATGACAGTGTTTCCTTGCTATTCATAGGGTTTGCAATGACTAGTTGTTTCCAGAGTGGTTCACCAGGTCCTACTCCCTAGTCTGTCTTAGTTTGGAAGCTTAGCTGAAAACCTGTCCACCTTGGGTAACCTTGCTCATATCCGAGGTACCAGTGGCAGAGCTCTCAGCCTCATCACAACACACAAGCCCCCACAGTGCAGCAAACTGACAGACATGTAAGAACTACTTATATACACCATATTCACTAAAAGCATAGTAGAACTAATGAGTATGTTCAGAAATGTTGTAGGACACAAAATTAATATAAAAAAGTCAATTGTATTTCTGTACATTAACAACAAATAATGCAAAAATGAAGTTAAGAAAGAATTTCATTAATAATATCATCAAAGAATGTAGGAACAGAGATAAATTCACCAAAATAAATTTACCAAAGCATGTAATAACTTTGTAAAAAAATAAATGCAATATTTGTAAACTGAAAGAAACAAAACATTGCTGAGAGAAAATAAGATCTCAATTATTAAAAAGGCATTTTATGTTCATAGGATAAAATAGGATGTGGCCATTTTCCTCCAAATTTTATCCATATACAATGTCAAAATTTGAAGACCCAAACTTCCATATTCCACAAGGTATAAGAATTAAGACAGTGCAGGCATAAGAATAAATATATATGGGCTTATGTGTTAGAGTTAAGAGTCCAGAGAGTAACCCTAACACTTATGGTGAGTTTGTTTGTTCTTGGCCATGACACCAGCAGGATGATACATAAACTTTTACTCTGGGGAAGACCCTATGAAGAAGAAGTCACAGAATGGGAAAAAATATGTACAAACCAGTTATCTGGCCAAACTATAGTATACTATAATATATAAAACGCTCAACAGCATAGCATATATTTCAGAAAATGGACAAAGGTTACTGAGATCACCAGAGTATATGCAATGACAAATAATCACATGAAAAGATTTTAAGCATCATCAGCAATTATGGAAATGCAAAATAAGACTATGATACAATATCAGTACAGGAATATTAAAACATCAATAACAAAAAATATCTATATATAAGATTTGTAGAAACTGACATTCTTAAGCAATATGGGTGGGAATTTAGAATTGTACAGCTACTGAGTAAAATAACCTTACCATTGCTTTTAAATAGAACACAACTAAGGATACACTTATATATGATCTACCAAACATACTACTGGGTATTTATCCCATAGAAATGAAAAACTTATGTGCACACGGAAACATGTATGTGATACTTTCAGAGCCACTTTATTTATTTATTTATTTATTTATTTATTTATTTATTTATTTAATTTTCTAGCCCTAAATATTGAACAACCAAAATATTCCTCCACATGTGAATGATTAAATAAACTCATAAAATTATACAGAATATGACTCAGTAATTCAAAAGAATTAACTATTAATACTCAAAATAACCTGAACGGATCTTACGGGCATTATGCTGAATGTTTTAAAATGTTGCCTGCTACTGAGTGTAGTGATGCACACTTGTAATCCCAGTGACTAGGCAGTCAGAGGCAGGAGGATTATGAGTTCGAGGCCAGATGCAGCCTGCATAACTTAGTAAGACCATGACTCAAAACAAAAAATTTAAAAATGGACTGGAAGTGTAGCCCAGTGATAGAGCACTTGCAAAGTATATATGAGGCCCTGGGTTGAACACCCAGGTACCACACACACATACAAAAAGTTCCTTGCTCTATGAATCTGTTTATAAAACATTCTCAGGAAGACACAATCACAGAAATGGAGAACAATTAGTGGTTGCCATGGATCTGCAGTGGTAACTGGATTGGGGATGCAAGCTAGAAATGAGTAGCATGAGGAAAATCTTTGTGACAATGAGCACTTCTGTAGTTTGCAGTGGTAGTTACATGTTATACCAGTTGAATCAATATCAATTTCCTATCTTGATGTTATACTACAATTATACAAAATATATTAAGGAAACCAGGCATAGGGTACAGATCTCATCTGGACCATCTATGTAATTTTTTATGAATACATAATTATTTCAAAATAAAAAGAAATAGAAAAGAAATTTCCAGCACAGATGTACCTTAAAGCCAATCAAAAATATCACACATTGCATGATAACATTTATGTAAAATGTCCAACATTGGTAGATCTAAAGAGATAGAAAACTGATTACTGGCTGCAAAAGACTAGGGAAGGGATAGGGCAGGAGGGGAAGGAAGAACTACTAGTAGATAAAGTTTCATTTTGACAAGATGAAAATATAAAATTAGATTATGATGATATTTTCACAGTTCTCTAAATATACTGGCCTGCAGCCATAGCATTGTGGCATCCCTTCTTGTCAGATCTTGAAAGCTAAGCAGGGTCAGGCCTGGTTAATACTTGGATGGGAGACCACCTGGGAACACTGGGTGCTGTAGGTTTGGCAGAAGGACCTAGAAACATACTCCCAACAATCAATTTGCCATTGAAAACCCTATAAATAGCAGAGAAGCACTGACAATAGTGTTTCCTCTGTTGTAAAGAGAGTCGCTATGAGTTGGACACTGACTCAATAGCACCTAACACCAACTAAATATACTAGAATCCACTGAATTGTATAATGTACACAAATGAACTTTATGGGATATAAAGCACAGCTAAATATATCTTTTAACAGTGGTCCCCAATCTTTTCAGTACCATGAACTGAGTGGTTTCATGGAAAACAATTTTTCCATGGACCGGAGGTGGAGCTCAGGCAGTGATCTGAATGATGAGGAGAAGCTATAAATGAGGAAGTTCACTTGCTCACCCACCAGTCACCTCTTGTTGTGCTGCCTGGTTCCTAAAAATTGTACTGGTTCACATCTTGGAGGTTGGGGACTCCTGTGTTAAAAGATGAAGGTCACAGAGGCTTTCTAAGACACTAGGCTGACCTTGAATCTAAGAGCTGGAATAACCATGATACAGAAGCTGATGGTGTCACTCTGTTCTGCAATCTGTCTTGTTTTGTAAATATCATTGTTTGAATTTATCTCTAAAGTTCTCCTTCATTAATTTTAATCATTGTGTGACATTCCATATTGTGAGTACACAACATTGATTCTTATTCCTGCAGATGGGTAATTTGTGCTTTCTACATTTATTCAGTAATAGGAATGTTTTTAAAGAAATACCTAGGAGAACATTTTCTGTATTACATCAGCATATCTTCAACTTTTTAGCTGAGTGCAGACTTTTCTCCAAAGTCACATAAATTACTCTCTCACAGACACAGTATGTCAGCCCTGTTTTCCAAAGAATGTTCTACTTTGGTATTGTCAGACTTTGATTTTTTAAAACATATTTTTAATGTTAAATGTCCTCTAAATGTCCAAATGTTAAAGGCTTTGATCCTAGGATACCATAACTTGGAAGTGGTAAGACCTTTAAGAAAGGGAGCCTAGTAGAAGGTGTTTGGCTCATTTGAGGCAGTCACTCAAGAGAGATTATGAGACTTTGGTCTCTTCCAGTACCCTTTTGCTTCCTGATCAGGAGATGAACAGTTTGCCCCACCTTTGTGACCTCATACTCTTGTTATGATTTGAATATGGACTATCTCCTAGAGGTTCAGGGCTGGGATTTGGCTCAGTTGGTAGAGCGCTGCGCTGCAGTCTCTGAGGTCCTGAGTTCAATTCCCAGCACCACAAAAATGGGAGAAGGGCCTGGCAATCCACTCCCAAGGCAATCCCGAAACAGCCATTTAAAACCCTATGAGTGTCGCTATGAGTCGGATACCGACTCAATGGCACCTAACAACAACAACAACAACCTAGAGGTTCATGTAGTGAATGTTTGGTTTTCAGCTGGTGGCACTATTTTGGGAGGTTGTGGTAATTTTAGGAGGTGAGACCTAGCTGGAGAAAGTAGGTCATTGAGGGCAGCCTTTTATATCACGTTCCTAGTCTCTTGTCCTTTCTCTGCTTCTGTCTTCCATGATGTGAGTAACTTCTGCCACATGCTCCTACCACCATGACATTCTGCTTCACCACAGGCCTAGAATCAGTGGCACCAAGCCATGCACTGAAACCTCTGAAAGTGTAGCCCAAATAAATAATTCATCTTTTTAAGTTGTTCTCACAGGTGTTTGGTTATACTGACAATAAAACTGACTAATGCAAAAAATGTTGGCCATTGCTATAAATAAACCTGACTGCGTAGTTTTTAAGCCTTTGGGACTAGTTTGAAGGAGGAATTTGGAAAGCATGGAAATGAAAGCTAGAAAAGCCCTAGAATACTATAAGTAAAATTCTATAAGTAGATTCTGGTAGGAGCTCAAAAAAACAGAAAGTCATTTGAAATGAGAATAGTAAAGCCTGTGCTCATGAAGTTTTCTATGCAAATGAGGACTCTATCTGGAATTGGACTAGAGGCCCCTCATGTTACTTCGTAGAAAAACACTTGTATGCATTTTGTCTGTGGCCTGAGAATTTGTGTAAGCCTCAATTTAAAGGCAATAGGCTAACTAATTCTAGAGAGGGAATTCTAAGGAAACCAGCATTCAGATGTGATGTTGTTGTTACATTATGCTTAAAGCCGAGTTTATAATGGGAACTGGGAGAAAACAGCAGAGAAGGATTTGAAAAACTTGCAGTTTGTCCAGAAAGTGAACATATTTAAAGTTGAGGCCAAGGAAGTTGTGGTTATTAAAGAGATTAGGGCAATTAAAAGAGGCCAATTACTTTGCTTTGGGATAAAAAGAAAGATGTCTTAAGAACATCCCAGGAGTTGATTGAACCCCACCCATTATAGTTTCAAGAATGTCGAGGTTTAAACTCATTTGGAAGACTTTGATTTGAGAAAAGGCATCCAGACCTCCTTGCTTATGCAGGGATAACTAGAGAAGTGTTTCCCTACATTCAGCCATCTAGGCATTCAGAGGCCAGTGCAATCACAGTCCAAGAGGGTTTGGCTACCACTTAAGCAGGCAGCAGAACTTGGGAGTGTCTATATGCTGCTGGTTTTGCAGGCATGCAAAAAGCAAGAGCTATGGGGTCATGAAGGCTTCCTCAGAGATTTCAAAGGAAGGCCTCAAAGACCAAGCAGTATGTAGAAAGGTTAGGATCCCTATAGGCAACACGAGAGAGTGCTAGTGAAGCTGTGAGAGTGAAGCTGGACATACAATGGAGATCCCAGGGGGTTGCAGATGCTTAGGACATGGGGTATCTGGCAGGGAAAACTATAGGCAATGAGTCCAAGTAGCATAAGGGAGAGGTCATATGGGTTGCAAAAGGCAAGGCCATTGGGAAGGGGCTGCCCAAGATGTCTGGTGCCCACATCCCTCTTACCCAGTCTGTCCCAGATGCTGAGCATGGAGCTACAGGATTTAGTGTTTGCCCTACTGGCTTGTGGTCTTCCTTTGGTCCAATTCTTCCTTGCTGCTCTCCTATTCTTCCTTTTTGGAATGGGAAATATTTAATGTATGCCATTGTACCTCAGATGTATGTACTTTATTTTTTACTTTACAAGGACTCACAGCTAAAAGTTTGCAAAGGATCTCAGAACAGACTTTGGATTTGGACTTTTGAACAACATTTGAACTGTTAAGAATTTAGGTCCTCTTGGAGGTGGACTAAATGCATTTTTCATTATGAGATGGTCATGAACCTTTGGGAGCCAGGAGTAGAATATCATAGTTCGAATATGAAATGTTCTCCATAGGCTCATGTTTTAAACCCTTGGTTCCCAAATGGTGATGCTATTTTGAGAGGTCACGGAAACTTTAGGAGGTAGGACCTGGCTAGAGGAAACAGGTCACTGGGGTGTGACTTTGAATGTTATAACTGGCCCCTGATCCCCTCCTCTCTCTCTTCTTCCTGTCCACCCATTAAGGGAGTAGCCTCTGCCACCTGCTCCTGCTGTCATAATATTTATTCTACCTCACCACTGGCCCAGAATCAACAGTGTCAATGACTATGGACTGAAACCTCTGAAACTCTAAACTAAAATAAATCTTCCCCCCTAAGTTGTTTATGTTAGATATTTTGTCACAACAACAGAAAATTGACTTACAAGCCTCCCATCAGAGCCCCAAAGCAAAGAGTCCACCTTGGAATGGATCCTGGAGTAGGACCTCCAAAACCATGAGCCAAAATAACCCATTTTTCTGTATAAGTTAATTATCTCAGGTATTTCATTATAGTGATAGAAAACTAGCACAATCATATGATTTATTAACATTTCCATTTTTTAAAAGCAGCATTTTCCTTTGTATATTTGCACAGTAACCATTTGAGGCAATCTTTACTGTAAATTTCCTTTCTCATTTTATGTCATGTTTATTTTTGTTTTGTAAAGTCTTTTTAAGATTCCCATTCTATTATAATGCAGGAAAAATGACAATTTATTTAAATTGATGTGTATTTTATATACCTATAATTTTATTTTCACACTGTAGGTTTTTAATAACCTCAATTTCATGAGTTTTAGGTAAGGATGTAATTTATTTTCTTATGATAGTCAATACCCTCAAAACATTAAAGAGCCCATATACTTCTCATTGATTCCTACTGCCACTTCATAAGTTTTAGTAAATATCCACTGTCTTCATTCTATACCATTGACATCTCTCACTATTTTGTTAACATTCTCTTTTAACAGCTATAATTTATAAAAATGTTTACATCTGTCAAAATCCATCCTATCTTTACTTCTTCTGAGTCACTTCAATTTTAGGGCCATAAAATTTCCATGTTTTTTTAAAACTATCTTATCAAGTGATAAAAACATATTGATACTTTGACTGAAATTATATCAACTTGTAGTTTTCTAATAAAAAAGGAAAAAAGAAAGGACAAGAGGTATTTTATAAACTCAAAAAAAGAATAATATGTCTATAAATATTAGTAATTTTTTTGGCTGACATAAATTTTTTTTCTCTAAGTTAAGCAACTAGCAGTGGGACTATGAGGTCATGGAGTAGGCAAATATTGAACTTTTAAAGAAACTGTAAAACTTTTCTGAAGCAGTTACACTGTCTTACATTCCCACCATGCTTTTTGTTTTAATTCAACATTTTTAAAATGTCATTGTTCACTTTTTTGCTCCTTAAAATTTTTTTTGAATTTCAATTTTCTATTCAAAAATATTTATCTTTTAGGGTTTTCATCAGTATGAGTCTGATAATAGCCATACATCTAATTTTTATTGACTTGAAAATATATTTATAATTTTTGTGAAATGACAGCTTAGCTGCACTTAAAATCTTGGACTCTTAAATTTTTCTTAGCTTCTTGATTACAATACTGCATTGTCTTTTGTCTTCTATTATTGCTAATAATAAAACTTCTGTCAATTTAATTATTTATGCCATAGCTAAATGGTCTTTTCCCTCAGTGGTTACTTTTATCTTTCTGTGGTTTCTTGTGTGTGTGTGTGTGTGTGTGTGTGTGTGAGAGAGAGAGAGAGAGAGAGAGAGAGAGAGTGTTCGCTATGTTTATTGGTATATATTCACTTAGTTTCCCTTTCTCAGAACTCAGTTTTTCCTGATGTTAGGATTTATATTTCTCATCTATTCTGGAAATTTCTCAGCTATCACCTCATCAAAATGTGCTTCTTCGTAATCTCCCTACTACTCCTTTCTGCAAATCTAATTAGATTATATTTAGGGGATTCTCACTGCATCCTCTTTGGTTTGTTCATTTTTATAGAGGGTCTAGCTAAGTAGCTCAACCTGGCCTGAAACTTGCTAGGTAGCCCAAGCTAGCCTCAAACCCAACAATCCTCCTGCCGCAGCCTCCTGAGTAGCCAGCAATACACACCTGTACCACTACTCTCAGCTGTTAAATTATCTATTTTTGTTTCCTTTATCTTATGTAATTTCTTCAAAACTATTTTTCAGCTAATTCTCTTCAACTATATGTAATCTATTTGACTTGTCTTTTGATTTTTTTTCAATTGCTACATACTTTTTATTTCTAGAAAACATATTTGGTTTTTTTAAATCAACCAATATTTTCCCCATATGGAATTTTCCTTCCATGTGTTTTTGTATTTCTTCTGTAGTATCTTTAATCAATCTAAACATACTGACTAATTTATATCACATAAGTATTGGGATCTAATATTTTTTTAACCTGAGTCTCATGGTTATTTCTTCAGGTGCTACATAATTTTGGATTTTGAACTCATTGGCAGTGTTCATTTATGAGAATCCTCCATGGCTTGTTCTATGGTACTGACTCCAGAGATGCTTTGAGTTTTATTTTACCAGAAATCTAAGTGCTCTATCTGGAATCATCTTTTTATGTTAAATAAAAGCCTCCAGTTGTCAAAAGCATGCCAATGATATAAATTCAAACTTAAGTAACTAATAACATTAGTTGCATGTCTGCTGGATGGGATTTTTCCACTCAGTTCCCTGGTGAGATACATGATCTTATTTTTTGGAACCAGTGGCGAGATTTATTGGTATCCATCCTTTCTCTGAATATATTACCCAAGCACCAGTAGTTCCTCTCATAATATGGTTAAAACATCCCATATCACCCAAAGTTCAGTTCTCGGTTAGTATAAAATTTCACTGCACTAAAAGATCCCAGCATGTATAGTCATGATAGCATAAAATACTTCAGGTTGTGATTAACTAAACTGGAAAGGTATCAGCTGACTTCAAAAGTAGGATGGCTATTTGAAGATATCTAATTAACTTCAGTATAAATATACATCCTGGCACAGTTGTGCATTCCTATAATCCCAGCAAACTCTGGAAGCTAAGGCAGGAGGATCATAAGTACAAGGCCAGCCCATGCTTCACAGTGAGGTTGAGGCCAGCTTGGGAAACATGATCAGACCCTGTCTCAAAACAAAACAAAATAAATATCCTAGCTAGCATCCTACAATCCAGTCAAAGCAATTATTCTTTGTTATATATTTCTCATAGAAATCTCTAAAAATGTTTCTTGTATCTCATCAACAAAATTATAAATTTACTGGATTATAATAATATACTGTAGTCAGACTTCACCTTCCAGGGTCCTCATTGTTCTGAACTTTACTGCGGCATTAGATATAGCATTAGATCATTGTTTTCCCAAACTTTTGTATAGCTTAAAATTTCATTATGAAATTTAATTATAATTTTTTAAATCTTCAAATCACCTTTGCTAGAGTAAGCACAAAATTGTTAATGTTTCCTTTTTGGATTTTGTCATACATGAAGGTATATCGATAAACTCTCTCGATTTGTTATCTCTGAGTGCATTACAAATAATTTTTAAATTGAAGTACCACCGAGCACTAGGAACACTAAGTCAGAATGATCATGAGTTCAAAGTCAGCCTGGGCTACACAGACAGAGCCTGTCAAAAAAATAAAAATAAAAAAGAAAGAAAGAAAGAAAGAAAGAAAGAAAGAAAGAAAGAAACAAAGAAAGAAGTTATGTTTCTGAGAAAAATTACCTCCGAAGAATTTTTTTGTTTCAAATTGATTTTCCAGTAAACTTTATTATAAAATTAAAATAATTATTTGGTGCTAAGTATTTTAACACAAAAAATTAAAATTCACATATTTTAGAGACATTTTTGTTGTTGTTGTTGTTGTTAGGTGCCATCGAGTCGGTATCCAACTCAGAGCAACCCTCATAGGGTTTTCAATGGCTGAGTGCTTCGGGATTGCCTTGGGAGTGGATTGCCAGGCCCTTCTCCCATTTTTGCAGTGCTGGGAGTTGAACGCTGGGCCTCAGAGACTGCAGCGCAGCACTCTACCCACTGAGCTAAATCCCAGCCCCTTAGAGACATTTTAGTATTCTTATAAAATGTGAGAGCAAATCAAATCAGTTGAAAAATATGAGGTGTGAAGTTATTTAAAATGGATGGAGAAATAAAGATGTTCCATGACAAGAACATACTAAAGCAAGACATGACCATTAAGCAAGCACTGCAGAAGACACTTAAAGCGATCCTACATACACAGGAGAAAGAAAGTCTTCACTACGAGAACACAGGAAAGAATAAACTCAATGGGAAGAACAAACTAAAAAGAACTAGGAAAGAATTAGTCATGTGTAACTCAAAAAAATAAATAAATAAACAATCCTAGGACATAAATAAGGGAAAGAAAAGAATAAATATTTTATGAACCAACCAGGGAAACACCCAACCCAATAACTGGCAAACGTTTCTCAATAAAGCTCTAAACGTGAGTGGTCTTAATTCTCCAATTAAAAGACATAGATTAGTTGACCGGATTAAAAAATAGGATCCAACAATTTGTTGTCTGGAAGAAACACATTTCACTGGCAAGGACACCCACAGACTGAAAATAAGAGGATGGAAATTGATAAACCAAGCAATTGGAAGCCAACAAAAGGAGGAATAACCATCCTTATATCAGACAAAGTAGACTTCAAGTTAAAACTAGCCAGAAAAAAAAAGGTCACTATATATTAATAAAGGGAACAAATGACCAAGAAGGAATAATAATTGTAAATATATATGCATCAAACACCAGTGCACCCAACTTCATTAAAAAAAAAAATTACTGGACTTAAAGGGACAGATAGGTCCAGATACAATAATAATGGGTGACTTCAACACCCTACTCTCATCAATAGATATAACATCCAGACAAAAAAATCAACAAAGAAACTTCAGAGTTTAATATCACAATAGATCAAATGGACTTAATAAACATACACAGAATATTCCACCCCAAAGCTACATAATACACATTCTTCCCTGCATCCCATGGAATGTTCACTAAAATAGATCACATTTTAGGCCATAAATCAAGTATTAACAGATACAGATAAATCAAAAATAATTTTGTGTATCTTATCAGACCATCATGAAATAAAACTAGAAATGAACAGCAAAAGAAATTACAAATACATGAAAAATGAATAATACATTTTTAAATGATCAATGGATACTTGAAGAAATCAAGCAGGAAATTAAAAATTCCTAGAATCAAATGAAAATGAAAACACAACCTACCAGAACCCCTGGGATATAGCAAAGGCAGTGTTAAGAAGAAAAATAATAGCAATGAGTGCCTACACTCATAGAAAAAGAACAGACAAAACCCAAAACCAGCAAGTGGAAAGAAATAAAAAATCAGAGAAGAAATTAATGAAATGGAGACTAAAAGAACAATAAAAAGAATTGATGAAACAAAGAGTTTGTTCTTTGAAAAGACAAACAAGATTGACAAACCTTTAGTAAAACTAACCAAAGAAAAGAGAACGAAGAAAATTAGAGGTGAGAAAAGGAACATTACAACAGATTCCAATGAAATCCAGAGAATCATTAGGAAGTACTTTGAAAAATTATATTCCAAAAAATTGGAAAAGTCAGACAAGATGGATAAATTCCTAGACACATATGACTTGCCAAAATTAAACCAAGAGGATATAAACTACTTAAACAGACCTATAATGAGCATCCAAATAGAAGCAGTAATAAAGAGTCTCTCAACAAATAAAAGCCCAGGACCAGATGGATTCACTGCTGAATTCTACAAAACCTTTAAAGAGGAATTAACACTAATGCTCCTCAAGTTATTCTCCAAAATACGAGTGAAAGGAACACTACCACATTCATTCTATGAAGCCAGTATTACCCGATAGCAAAACTAGAGAATACATCAAAAAAGGAAAACTATAAACCAGTATCCTTAATGAACTTAGCTGCAAAAATCCTTAATAAAATACTTTCCAGTCAACTGCAACAACACATTAAAAAGATCATACATTATGATCAAGTTGGTTTCATCCTAGGAATGCAGGCTGGTTCAACATACACAGGACAATAAACATATTACAGCTTATAAATAGACTCAGGAACAGAAACTGCATGATTCTATCAATAGATACAGAAAAGGCCTTTGATAAAACTCAACATTCTTTTCTGATACAAGCCTTGAAGAAACTAGGAATTGAAGCAACATACCTCAATATAATAAAGGCAATATATGAAAAACCCACAACCAACATCATTCTAAATTAGGAAAAACTGAAAGCACTTCCCCTAAAATCAGGAATAAGGGTGTCGACTGTCTCCACTGCTATTCAATGTAGTAACTGAAATATTAGCCACTGCAATAAGACAAGAGAAGTAACTAAAGGGATCCAAATAGGAAAGGAAGAAGTCAAATTATCCCTATTTACAGATAACATGATCCTATACTTAAAAGACCCAAAAGACTCCACCAGAAAACTCTTAGAGCTGATAAACACTTGGCAAAGTAGCAGTATATAAAATTAACATACAAAAATCAGTAGCTTTTCTTTATACCAATAATGACCAGGCAAAGAAAGAAACCAGGAAAACAATCCCATTCACAATAGCTTAAAAACAAATAAAATATCTGGGAATAAACCTAACCAAAGAAGTGAAAAATATCTACAATGAAAACTTTAAACCGTAAAGAAAGAGATTGAAGAACACACCAGAAGGTGGGAAGACCTCCCATGCTTATGGATTGAAGGAATTAATATTATGAAAATGGCTATATTACTAAAAGCAATCTACATATTTAATGCAATCCCCCATCAAAATCCCAATGACATTCTTCACAAAAATAGAGAAAACAATCTAAAAATTCATTTGGAAGCACTATTTGTTTTTTTCATAAATGAAGAAGCCCATTCCACTTCAACCCAAAGAGCTTTCGAGTTCTGTCTTATATAATCTTTGGCTTTTATAGTGGAAGATAAGAAATTTACCTCAGCTGTGGCATTTTGGGGGAAGGGGGATATACAAGGTGTGCTTTTAAAAATATGGTGAATATTTAAGTATTTTTTAAAAAATATTATAATAGAAGATACATTGGCAATAAATCTCCTTCAAAATACTCCCCCTGACTTTGAATATCCTTATCCCATTGTTCTTGTCACTTTCTGAAGAAGTTCTGGAAGTCCTCTTTCATGAATGTCTTTAGTTTCATTGTCCATCATGACAATGCTCCATGTCACACTTCACTTCTGGTATGGCAATTTCTGTCAAATAAAGACATTACAGTGTGTCCTCATCTACCTTATTCACCAGACCTGCTACCGTGCTATTTCCAGCTCTTCCCTAAAGTCAAAATGACCAAGAAAGGTAAACATTTTGAATCAATTCAGGACATCAAGGCAGCCACATCAGTGCAACTAAAGACACTCTCATCGTGGTGCACGCCTGTAATCCCAGCAGTTTGGGAGGTGGAGGTGGGAGGATCACAAGTTCGTAGACCAGAGGTAGTGTGCATAACTTAACAAGACCCTGTCTCAAAAAGTAAAAAAAAAAAAAAAAAAAATGGGCTGGGGGCGCAGCTCAGTGGTCCAGCACTTGCAAAGCATGCGGACGCAAGGCCCTGGGTTCAACCCCCAGTACTGAAAAAAAATTTTAAAAATAAAAAAATAAAGACACTCTCCAAAGAGGACCTCCAGAACTGCTTTCAGAAAGTGGCAAGAGCAATGAGATAAGTATGATCAAAGCCAGGAGGAGTATTTTGAGGAGCATTAGTGACTGCATCTTTTAATGTCATTTTTTAAAATTTAAGCATTCACTGTATTTGTATCACCCCTTGTATAATATTGATGTATCATGAACTGGAGAATATGTATTAACATGAAAGAAAAAGTGCTGCAAAAACTCTGAGCAGATTCTAATTTGGGACTCTAAGTTCTTTCACCAGGTATGTATTTTGGGATGGCAGTGGGGAAAAGGAGGTTTCAGGGCTGTAAGGAGGCATGTGAACAGGTCCTTCAAGTTGTTTCTACTGAGCCTGCTCTCACTGTGGACAGCAGAGCCCTGGCTCCCTTCCCACAAAGGGGCTGCCAGATGCATGGTCCACAGTGGTACCATCAGTCAGCAAATCAAGAAACAGTCAGTGAACCCGTCATTGGACTAAGACCATCTTCATACGTTGTGAAAGAAAAACTAAAGGCCTCTCTCTCTCTCAGAGAGATTACAAACTAGAGTCAGAGACACGCCTCTACCCACAGGCCACATCAAAATGGTGCCATGTCCTCTGCATTAGGCTCAGTCCCTTCTTAGTGGCTATATACTAACTTAACAAATATACACTGTGCTTGTCTGCAGCCATAGTGCCCTAGCATCTGATCCTGCCTGATCTCGGAAGCTAGGCAGAGTCAGCCTGGTTAGTTCTTGGATGGGAGACCACCTGGGAATACCAGGTGTTGCAGGCCAGGGAGAAGGACCTGACAATCCACTCCTGAAACAATCCACTACTGAAAATCCTATGAATATCAGAGAAGCACTAACAATAGTGCTAGGCATGGTACAGTGTCAGGGAGTGTTTCATTCCATTATGTATAGGGTCGCTATCAGTTGAACCCAACTCAACAGCACCTAACAACAACAACAAAACAATGGGTATAAATAAGAAATAATACTGTTATTAATGAGATTGCATCCTCAAATCTACACTTAGATCATTCAGATTTCAAAGCTATTGCTCTTAACTGATAAAGTATATTCCCTTTCACAGATATGACATTGTTCCACTGTCCTTCCACATGCTTTTGTCTAACATGCACAATACAAGTGGATACTACTCCTTCATATTGATAAAGACCTGCAGATTAGAAAGTTGCCAGCAAAGTTCCCAAGGCAAAAAACTGATAAATGCAGTCAGCATGTGTCTCTACTATTTTGAGTATATGGGCAAAGCAAGCACCATAGCGCCTACCTGTAATCATAGAAATTCAGACGGCAGAGGGGGGAGGATCACAGATGCGAGGGTCGAGGCAACCTATAATTTAGAGAGACCCTGTCTCAAAGTAAAAAAGTAAAAAGTGGGCTGGAGCCAGGCACAGTGGTACACATCAGTAATCCCAGAGACGGGAGGCAGAGATGGAAGAATCACAAGTTCGAGGCCAGAGGCAGCCTGTGCAATTTAGCAAGACCCTGTCACAAAATGCAAAGTAAAAAATGGACTCAGGGTCTGGCTCATGAGCACTTGAAAATAGCATGTTAGAGGCCCCAGGTTCAACTCCCCAGTACGAAAGAAAAAAGAAAGTGGGCTGAGAGTGCAGACTAGTGGTAGAGTACTTGCAAAGCATGTGTAAGGCCCTGGGTTTGACCCCCAAGTACTGCAACACACACACACACACACACACACACACACACACACATAAAATTTCTGATCACAGGTAACTTCCTGAGTGGCAATGTTACCTAATGTGGATATAGCAGACCTGAGAGGAGAAAGAAGGAATTGTTGATACTCTACTGTAGTAATCAGAGGGAAGAGAAGATAGCAAAGCTTATTGTATTTCTTTCAAGAACTTTGTAGACCAAAGTCAAGAACACATTCAAAATGTGTAGATGGGTAAATAAGATCACACTCCCATGCCTCCTTGTTAGTTTAATTGCTTAGCTTGTTGAATATCTAGTATCTTCCTAACAAAATGGTAGAGGCTTAAAGATACTTGTTAACTTGAGAAGTAAAAGCCAGAGGTGAAAAAGCCATGAAGAAGAAACAGTCTGAAGAAAGAATGTGCTAAAGGAGCGGGAGGGGTTAGAACCAAGAAACCAGGGCCAGGATTTCATTTAGACAAAATGAGGACAGTCTTCCTGTTTCATAGTAAGCAGAAGGAGGATGGCAGCATCCTCCTTCTTAATCTCAACAATTGCTACCAGTTACAAGACCTCCCATGGAAGAGGACAGTTACTGCTACCTGAAATCCAGGGCCATAGACCTGTCCTCAGAATACCAAATCTCAAAATTAGGATAAAACTATTGCCAAATGATGAGGATAATCCATTTCAAATGAACTGGTGTTGTTTGTACATTCACATAAATAAGCAACATATGGTTTAAAGAAAACACAGCAAAGCATGGGGCACGGTGGCGCACGCCTATAATCCCAGGAGCTCGGGTGGCAGAGGCAGGAGGATCACAAGTTCGAGATCAGAGGCAGTCTGTGTAATTTAGCGAGGCCCTGTCTCAAAAAGTAAAAAAAAAAAAAAAAAAAAAAAAAAAAAAAAAAAAAAAAAAAAAAAAAAAAAAAAAAAAAAAAAGAAGAAGAAGAAGAAAGAAAATGGACTGGGGGTGCAGCTCAGTGGTCCAGCACTTGCAAAGCATGCAGGCATGAGGCCCTTGGTTCAACCCCCAGTACCACAAAAAAAAAGAAAGAAAGAAAGAAAGAAAGAAAGAAAGAAAGAAAGAAAGAGGGAAAGAAAGAAAGAGAAAAAGAAAACACAGCAACTCAGAAGAGGGAGGCAAGGAGATCCTGAATTCAAGGCCAGAGGCAGCTTGCATTGTATCCCTGCCTCAAAATAAAATATGAAAAATGGTTTGGGAGCCTGGTGTGGTGGCACACACCTTTAATCTCAGTGACTCCGGAGGTGGAGGCAGGAGGATCTCAAGTTCAAAGCCAGAAGCAGTCTGTGTAAATTATTGAGATCCTCTGTCAAAATACAAAGTAAAAAATGGGGTGGAGCACTGGCACAAAGCATGTGTGAGGCTGTGGGTTCAACACCCTAGCACCTCAGAAAAAAGGGGCAAGGGGCTGGCGATGCAGATCGGTGGCAGAGCTCTTGCAAAGTACACCCAAAGCTCTGGGTTCCACCCTACAGGACTGCTAAAAACAAAAACAACTCCATACATTTAAAACAAAATTTCTAGGTTGTTTGTAGGCTTAATACAAGCTTAAGTTTTGCAATCATCATGGGCTTTCTTGAATTCTCGGGCCTTTGCCAATGGTAACATGACAGCTTTGTCTACTTCTGAAATTTTGAAAATATATTTAGTTTATGTCAATGGAAGCTGTTAATCCAAACTGTATCCTTTTCTATGATTCTATTTCCCAGGCATGCAGCACAGTTTCTCCCAGCATGGTCTCCTCTTGGTAAAAGCATGAGTGCCAGTTTCCAAACTGAAACATCTTTTTTCTCTCAATCATGTCAGTGTGGCCATCCCCCTGCCTCCGCCTCCCAAGTCACTGGAATTACAGGCATGCGCCACTGTGCCCTGCATTGATATCATTCATTTTGCACTAGCATTATTTGCCCACATGTTGCTTTGAATGCTGTGGCAGTTGGACTGTTTTGATCAACTCCCTTTGTTGATTCATAGCATAAATATATTTGCTCTGACTTCCAGTTCCCTGATGAGACACTGAATGATATATATAGTATCTTCCGCCACTCCAAAGATTTTCAATCTCATCCTCAGGCTTTCTTTGTCTATAACCACAATGTAAATTTGCTCCAGGATTTTACTAGACTAGCCTTTGTCCCCATCTAGAATACAAGCTGCAACCATAAAACTGTGTCTGTCCTTTGATCATTAAATTCTCACTGTTTAGCCACGGATATGGATTAGCCACTTAATGTTTGAGAAAGAAGTGAGTGAATCAACCAAATCACTGTCAACTATCCAACTGAATTGCTTTTCACAGACCTGATTTTGTCCATTTTCCCACTGAAATAACTTTAGACGATTTCAGTAAATTAAAAGTAAATCTTACACATTTTGACTTATCCTAAATGAACAAGCATCATTTTGGCACAAATTATAGTCATTTGGTTCATTTTATGCTGGTGTTCACATGTTGTTCACAAATAATTGTTTTAAAGATGTGCTTAAAATAATCAAATAAGCAGATTTTGAATGTGCTTCCATTTTAACCACTCTGACCATCGATACTGTGACGTCACAAGGTCCTGAAAAAATCTCTTAAAGCTCTTTAAGTCCACTTGTATTAAGATGATGCGTGAGCGTACTGGTATTCCTTTTGATGTCCTTTGAATGTATTTATTCCTTTGTCAGAGAGCTGATTCTGTACCTTTTTCATGAATATCCCTTCTGAAAGATATCACTAATGTTCATTCCTTTTCCACCTAAATCTGACTTCTTTTGTACATTTTCTTCAAAACCATACAGCTTGAATCTGGTAGAGGCTGCATCTCACAGAATTTCAAGATATAAAATTTGCTTTCAGCTTCTCTTCTCTCCACTGCCCCAGTTGAAGTATCATTAACTCGATTTATAGCTTTTCCAGATTTCCTTTTACCTCCATTTCCTCATTTATTTTTTTTCCCTATAGTTGTACTTCCTTTCTCTTTTATGTGTCCTCTTCAGCACAAAGTGAATGAATTATTTGGGCACACTCATCCAAGCACAGGCAGCACATGCACACCTGCCTGGAAAGGAGTCTGGCTTTAGACAGAGGTTAGAGCATTAATGGGAATTTGACTAAATTGGGAAAGAAACAATGGAATTTTTCATGAACAGCTCTCAGAAACATGATTTGATCCAGAAGACCTAGATCATGGTCCTGAGATCTGGCAGTGATGAAGAAAAATGTCTGTACCATGAGACAACTGCCTGTTTAAACCTCAATTGCCAATTGCTACCTTTGTCTTGATTTTTCAAAGGCTGACTTCTGCGTTTGTGAGGCAGATGTTCCTGGTGCAGTTAATGAGGTATCTATTTTATCCCAAGCCTAGTGAGTGACGTTAAAGGAAAGGGACTTTTAAGAATATAAGTATTTCAAAGAGCTGGGATTTAGCTCAGTTGGTAGAGCGCTGCGCTGCAGTCTCCGAGGTCCCAAGTTCAGTTCCCAGCACTGCAAAAATGGGAGAAGGGCCTGGCAATCCACTCCCAAGGCAATCCTGAAACAGCCAATGAAAACCCTATGAAGGTCACCATGAGTCGGATACTGACTCAATGGCACCTAACAACAACAATAAGTATTTCAAAGGCTGGGATATAGCTCAGTTGGTAGAGTGCTGCTCCACACTCTCTGAGTGCCCAGGTCCTATCCCCAGTACCACAAAAATAAGAGAAGGATGTGGCAATCCACTCCCTAAGCAATCCCCAAAGAGCCATTGAAAGCTCTATGAAGGTCACTATGGGTCGGACACAACTCCATGGCACCTAACAACAAGTATTTCAAAGTTGTCTTTTCTTCTCTTTCTCCTTCTTCTTCTCCTTCTCCTCTTCCTTCTTCTTCTTCCTCTCTATTTCTCTCTCTCTCTTTCTCTCTCACTCCCTTTCAAGATAAAAAAATACATACATGTATATACATATATATAATGTGTGTGTTTGTATTTATGTGTCATATTGGAAATCCCTTATTAATTTTCTAAAAATGTATAGACAGCTGAATTAAAGTAAAAATTTTGTTTCTCTGATAATTTAACTAATATGTAATTTATAAAGTTTGAAGAATAAAAGAAATAATTAAAAAGGATTTACCCTAATCCTTAACCTCATGTTGTACAACTTTATAATTATTTGTCTCCAATCAATTACTCATTTTCTTTCTTTGATGATAGACACTATGACAGCACCACAGGACCTGTTCTGTGTTACTTTTAATCATTAAAATGAACAATTTCTGGTATGGAACATGTATATATACAATATGTAAATGAATAGAATTATGCATATCCATCAATTTACATTTATAGAAAACAACTGTAGTTAATATTGTGATGTTATGCAATACTCTGCATTTTACTTTTTCAATTAACACTGACTCCTGAGTTTCATTATAAGCATTAGATCTTTCAATAATCCAATGTTATTACTGTCATCTCTTTATTAGCTGGGAAAACTGAGCCTCACTCAGGGATATGAGGAAATTGTCGCTGATCACACAGAGAAAATGTAGCAGAAACAAAACTCTATCTAGAGGTTTATTTTACTCAAAAGCAATTATCCTCAATCCCTAGTTTGTTATTACTTCTAAAAATAAAATTGATCTTTTTTACATAAATCTCAGTGAATTATTATCACCTCTGTTATTTCCTTAGAATGCATTTCTATACAAAGTTAAAAATTCATATGGTATGGACATGTCCAAAACTATAGATATACTATGTGTATATATAGATATACCACATGTTCTTGAATTTAATCCATACCATCTCAACAGTTTTAGAAGGCCAGAAAATCAGATGCAGATTTGAATCATGTGCAGATTGAATTTACCTCTTGACCCAGCTCTCAACCATGAATCCAATCCACATGCAATTCTAACCCATATCTGAGTTTGTTGTGCTCTAAAACTGTTGAAAGGGTGTGTATTAAATTCAGGAATATGTGACATATGTATTCTCTTCAGCAAGATTGCATCATTTGGCACTATAATCCATCCGTGCAGGAACTTGCCTGTGTCACTGTACCTATATCATGTTGAGAATGATTATCTTTAATATTTGTCTATGACATTTTATTGACTGCCAACTTTTTTCCGTTTTAATAATACTGACATTGATTACTTTTCTGCCGATTGACAACCATTTTCTTTTGTGAAGAATGCCTTCCTATTGCCTTGGAACTAATCCAAACACATTCACATTACTTTTAAGAAATTTTATGCTCCACTCAACAACAAAAAAATACATTGATTGAATAAACTGCCACCAAGTGAATATGATCTTTTCCCCATTGTGTATTTCCATTACTCATTGTCAATACTTTGGAAACTTGCTTTTTCCAGATGTTATCTGCACCTGGGCATTTCGCTAAAAGACACTTATTGAACATGGTCACTGAAAAAATAATTCAAAGTATTAGAATCAATATTATGGTTAAGATTCTCTAATGTTTTCCTATTATATCTCTTGATTTTTAAAATATATAATCAGATCACTTACAAATTACAATCACGCATTCTCCCTTTTAATACTAGTATTTATCATTTATTTATCATATGTGAAACTTTGGTTGTGAAAATAGTGAATCTAGACATCTTTGCCGTTTTAGTAGCACTGTTTTACTAGTATATAAAGTTCACTATTTGTATGTTATAAATGTATTTTAAATTTTTTAAAAGGATGTTTATATTGCTGGATTTGCAAGGTGTATGTCAGAAATTATTTTCAAACATGATCAAATGCTTTTTCAATGCAAGTAACATCTTTATTTGTAGTTCTGATGTGAGAAATTTTATTATTATTTTGTTACATTTCCTAAACTTTCTTTTATTATTGTAAAAAATTATATTCATTCTTTTATGCTGACATTATTTGTGATACTATAAAATACTTCAATTCATATTCTAACTTGCTAGGACTACAATTTACTTTTCCTGTGCTGTCTCCACAAAAGAGTTGTATAGGATTTAAAAATTAGAAAGCTTTGTACATATTTCTAAAATATAAAAGATACATGTGAACTATTATCCTTAATTTTCCTTATGTGATTTCCTCAGTGATCCACTTCCTATGACTGCCTAATCATAAATAATTAGTGTCAGAAGATCAACTAATCTACCCCTCTTTGTTTTACACATGAAGAATAGAAGTCCAGAGTATCCTTAATTAGGACATCTTCTCTGTCCCTTTATTACACTTGTGCCTGCCTAAAGAGTGGTAGAATGTGACAAGGGAAGGAACCTGGCTGCTCAACTCACCATGTAGAGTAACTATTTTTGTTTGTTTGTTTTTGGGTTTTTTTTGAGACAGGATCTTACCAAGTAGCCCAGGCTATCCTGGAACTTGCCACATAGACCAGGGTGGCCTTGAATTCATGTCAATCCTCCTCCCTCAGCCTTCTGAGTGTTGGGATTACAGGTATGTACCATCATGCCCAGCTTCATGTATACTAACTCTACCAACCAAACCAAAAACCAGAAATGAAGGCACAGAGCCAAGCGCTGTAATCCCAGCAACTCGGGAAGTAGAGGCAGGAGGATGGCAAGTTTGAGACCAGAGGCAGTCTAAGTAATTTAGCAAGACACTGTCTCAAAATGTAAAAAAAAAAAAAAGAGGACTTGGGGTGCAGCTCAGTGGCACAGCACTGGCAAAGCATGCAAGCACCAGGCCCTGGGTTCAACCCACAGTACCACCAAAAAACAAAAACAAAATATGACAGCATAAATCCAGGTCTTCATGTTTCTAACATGATCATCTGAGAAATTAAAATGATTTTTCCATGATTAATCAAGGTAATCTAAAGAACAAATCAATATTTATATTATCTATATTTTGGCCACATAATTTTCAACAGAAGTCACATGAATCCCAGCTTTCTGTGGCTACTCAGCATGTTTATCAGAGACCCTGAAGATGGAAAGATACGTTAACAGGTAAATGCAATCTATCCACTTTTACTATATTGACATTAGAAGCAGCAGAATAAAGAAGATAAACAGAGGTAAATGACTTAACCAAACAATTACAAATGTGTACAACATGTGCTACAAACATGTTTTGGGATTTCTCCTGTTTGTTATTGTTTTTCTTTGCTGCCCCATGGCAAAATTATGGTAATCAGTCATTTATGAGATGCACTTGTTCTGAGTATAAACGTTTACAGGAAGATAGTAAACCTAAGAGAAACACAAAACATATTTGAATTGTGCCAATATATATAAATTCATGATGCCAAATTGTGTAATTAAAAATTTTGAATGGTTGAACTAGTACATTTACTTTCTTTAAAACTATATTTGCAAATAATGTATTTTATGTAAAGAATCATAATACACCAGAGAGATAAATGTTTGGATCACCCCCTTATTATTGGTTTTCATAGATAAGATAGTTAATATTTAACCAGATATTCTTGTAAAGTTAAATTTTAATTATTTTAAAATATCACATTGATTTTTTACTTCCCTCTTTTTTAATCACGTTTCCTATAGTTGCACCCTATATTTTGAGATTAATTAAAATTCCTACTTTTTTTCTCCTTTAATGTATACTGTTCCGTAAAGTATGTAAGACAAATGTGCAAGCAAAAGTGATTTTTTTTAATTGGACCTTTTTAATGTACACATTAATGTGATTCATTCTGACATGCTTTTCATTGTGGCATTTCCATTTTGCATTTTGATGTACATTATTCATATAGGTGCCCCCTTACCCTCTTGTGTGCTTCCCCCCACACACCCTCCCCTGGATATAGCAAATGACTTACTACTCTGTATCCCACCAACATTTATAAATAAAATTTAAAAATTAAAATTAAATATTTTGCACCTATATTCCAAACTGGGGCTGGGGTTTAGCTCAGTTGGGAGAGCTCCACTGTGCAATCTCACTGTCCTGAGTTCTATTCTCAGCACCGCAAATACGGGAGAAGGACATGGCAGTCCACTCCCCAGGCAATCCTGAAACAATCAGTCATTGAAAACCCTATGAGGGTCTCTATGAGTCGAACAGGACATAAGGGAACCTAACAACAACAAAATGGTTAAGCACTGTGTCAGAAGTGGATTACCTGAAGGATAAATAGGGATGTTGGTTAAACAGGCAATAAATAGAAATGGGGAGATCATAGGACACAAAAGGTCTTTTTCTCATGGGCGACAATCCCACAAGCAATGGAATAATATACTTCCACAAGAGTTCTGCAGAGCAAGGGGAACGATATACTTAGTGTTTAAATGACAGTTTTTCCAAGGTATCACAGGTTTAGAGATGAAAAGTTTGACATCATTCATTGCAAAATACTGATAATTATTTTCTAAAACTAGCTGAAATTTTTATAAATATTATATTACTCTGATATAGTGACTACAGAAAGTAAATTTTATCTTGAACTTTTTGCCTTTTATATTAATTAATGTGCATTGTGGGGATATATTGATCTGGCCAAATCAGCAAATGCTTATAATGTTAATGAAAAATCTGAGAACCCATAGATAAAACATAGCAAACAAATTGTTTCCTCATATGACTGACAGAATAATGTGAATGTTGCTGTTAAGCCTTGTTTTCCATTATTGCTGCAAAATGTTTTTAAAAGTATTTGTAAATTATAAGTAATTAAATCTTTTGACCTACTCAAATGATGTCATCCCTGAAGACATAAACTTCTAATTTTCCTTCAAACTGTCATATATTTGAGAACTTTAATTAATTCATTAGTTTATTTAATGCTATAAAGTTCATCTTAATTTCACAATTCCATTGTAATAAGTTTGATAGTTCAAGAGCTATATCTGATCCCATGATAATTTTGCCGGAGGTGTGTTATTATCTTGAAGAATTTCTTCAAATTTCCATTTGCAAATAGTCTCAGAAATTGCAAATATTCTCTCACTGAGCACAAATACGTTTAAAGGCACAAGTAGCAAAAACTGCAAATAACTGCAAATGAATACACTGAAAATAAACACACAACGCCTTTATCTTGTTTGCTTAATGTCCTTGCCTCTTCCCCAGGTGGCAGTGCTAAATGGAACCAAGGGCTTCCTTTACTAAACCTCTTTAATGCTTCTCAAATTGGTTTGTTAGACCAGAGGGGGCAGCTGTTTGTGTGCTGAGCTATGCATGCTTCTGAAATCTTTTCTTTGCAGGATGCTCACCCCACTCACATTTCATGAGAATCATTCTTTAGGTAAACGCCCTCAAATGCTCCCCTTAAAAGCCCTATGACTTTGCTGGCAGTGTGGCAGGTGGTGGATGAAGAAGCAAAGAGAAGATGGGATGTATTAAACATTTTCCAAAACATTTCTGAAGGATCATAGGGTTTATGAACAACTCTTATTCACAAAGTTAGGAAATTAATTCCACATTCATTTATCTTTTCAACTCCACAAATATGAATTTCCTTCCGTGTGCCAGGCACTCTTCTTGGTATGGTAACTGATGAGGCATTTGTCTAGGCGAGCTGCCTCTGCTCCTCAGGCCAGGAAAGATCCTGAAGCTCCTGGCACTCACCCTCCTCGCTGCCCGCTAGCCTGCTTAGCCTGACATTGAGTTTTCTGTGTTACAACCACTGGGTCCACCCACAGAGTGACTGCCACCAGACAGGGGCCATGTCCTTTTGTAGATGGTACTGATGAGCATCTGACTATGAAGACAATGGGGTGCAGATGAAGTGCTGAGGATTTGGGGCAGGGTGTATAGGCCTAGAATTTGAAACTGTGTTTTGCACATATATATTCTCCGGCTTCCAATTCATGCAGTGTCTTCCAGCTGTATTTTCCAATGACCTATTTGGGCTGGTTGGCTCTTTTCCCACAGAAAATTAATTTGAGCTCTACAAGAGAATATTCTGATTTATTTAATCATAAAACCACAGCAATATTTTAATATCTAGCTTTTCAATTCCAATCATTAGAGACTATTTTCACAATATAGTTATTTCAAGGAGTTTTAAAAGACAAGCACTGATCTGAGGGAGATAAAATAAATTTGGAACCAGAAAAAAAAATTGGTTTACACCGCAACTGCCCTGCTACCTCCACAAGGCAACTTTCACAATTCACAGTGATGTTTTCTGGGTACCTACTTGTGCTCAAAAGATGTGCAAGACATTCTGCTTATGATGGTGAAATATAGGACCTTCATCACAAGGACTTAGATTCTAGGAATAGCTAAGTAAAGAACAATGAGAAAGACCAAAGGCAACTGTCAGGAGCTGTGTGCAGGAAGCTAAGGGAACACACAGGAAACAAACACTGTCTATTTTAGGGATGCCAGGGAGGAGTTTAGGGAGAGACATAAGGAGAAATCAACTAAAAGGAGAGAGATAAAGACTAAACAAGGTGTTTTAGGCAAAGGAAACTGTAAGACAGTAAGGCCCAGGGGCGACATGGCTGAAGTTTCTCCATGAAGCAAATGTAAATTTCTGTATTTTATTTTAATAGTGGGAAATGCAGTGTCTGTTATACCAACCTGGCAGGAATTTATCCATAAAGACCAAATGAAAGTGTGAGATAATATACAGTTGACCCTTGAACAACATGTGTTTGAACTGTGTAGTTTTGCCTATACACAGATTTTTCTGAGAATTGTGATATTTTGAAAAAACTCCCAAATGATCTGCACAGCCTAGAACTATCCAAAAAATAAAAAGTAAAGTATGCCATGAGTGCACAAAACATATGTAGATAATAGTTTGTTACAGCATTTGCTACCATAAAATACATAGAAATCTCTAATAAAAAGTTAAAAGTTGTCAAAGCTTTCATCCACATACACCATCCATGGTACCATTTGCAGTTGAGAGAAATGTAAACAAATGCAAAGATGCTGTTTTAAATCATAACTGCATAAAATTAGCCTCTGTGCATACTGTGCTACTGCAATCATTTGGTATCAACCTCCTGCTGCTATGCCGGTGAGTCCAAGTACTGAAACTACCTGCTAAAGTAAGACAGGTTGCTAACCACTTCCACAGGAGCAGTTCAACAATCCTGGCAACCGCCTGTCCCAGGAAAAAGTGACCTCACATAGTACACCTGTATTCTTCACCACATGTAATAACTATAGCATATAACATAAGTGTTCATTTTTTTCTTATCAGCAAGGCTTCTAGTCAACAGCAGTCTACTAATAAAATTTCTAGAGGAGTCAAAAGTTATACACAGATTTTCCAAGGGGTTGGAGGCTGGCTCCCCTAACTGACACATAGTCCAATGGTCCACTGTGTATAAAAATTTGAGCATTTCTAGTTTCACTAGGCTGCCTTCCAGTAAAGATTCTTTTAAAATTATTAGTAATTGCCGGGTACATTGGCACAGACCCATAATTCCAGCAATTTGAGAAGTGAAGGCAAGAGTTTCGCACGTTGGAGGCCAGAGGCAGCCTGCGTAATTTAGTGAAACCCTGTCACTAGATGAAAAATAAAAAAGGGACAGAGGGTGCAACTCAGTGGTAGGGCACTTGTAAAGCATGTTTGAGGCCCTGGATTCAGTCTCCCAGTACTGCAAAAATATTATCATTTATTATTATTCAACTTATTGAAATATAAGTAAAGAATTGTTATAAATTCACTTCATAAATATCAGTACTCTCGTTGGTACCTAACAACAGCAACAACAACAACTAACAAAATAGTACATTTTATCAAGTCATTTTCAAGGTTTTATATTTTGGGTTTTGTTGTTAGGTACCGTGGAGTCAAGTCTGACCCTCATAGGGTTTTCAATGATTGATTACTTCAGTATTGCTTCAGGAGTGGATTACCATGTTCTTCTCCCATTTTTTGAAGTGATAGGGATTGAACCCAGGTCCTCAGAGAGTGCAGCATAGCACTCTACCAACTGAGCTAAATCCTAACCCTTCATATCTTATGTAAATGCTTTATATGTTATATTCATCACAAATTTAACATACCAAATTTTCTAAGTGCCTAAATGCCTAACAAAAAATTTCCCAATTTTTAAATAATTCTTATAAATCTAATGAGTTAAGCTCATAAAGCTACTAAATTTTGTTATTTTAATTATTGCAGTATCGCTTATAACTATAATCTTATCTAAAGTCTCTATATACCTTTCATTCATTACTGTAAATATAACTAGTTCTTTACATACTACAAATGAAAAAAATAACGTTTATCTGTTAGGTCTCTCAACTGCCAAATTCTTTTAAACATAATAAATACTATAATATAAAATATACACACTTCTTTCAAATGTAAGACAATAGTATTCAAATAATGAATTTGGTAGCATTTATAATTTTTAATATTGAATTTGTTATTCTACAAATATTAAGTGCATGTCCATTAATAATATCATTCCAAATAGATCAGGAATTTTTGGTATTTTTATATCAATTATAGAGATATTTGTTCAAGATCCTGTTTCAATTCTCGCCTGAGACACTAATTGAGAATGCAAAATCTTGTGATCAGTAAAACTAAGCTCATTTTCTTTTCTGCAGTTCTGTGGGTTGATCCCAAGGCCTCAGGCATGCTAGGCAAGTGTTTTACCACTGAGCTCCATCTCCAGCCCATTTTTTACTTTTTATTTTGAGATAGGGTCTTGCTAATTTATGTAGGTTGCCTCTGGCCTCGAACTCTCAATCCTCCTGCCTCAGCCTCCCAAGTTGCTGAGATTGCAGGTATGTGCCACAGTGCCCAGCTCAAAGCTCCATGTTTAAAAATTCATCTGATTTAAAATTTGAATCCTACCAGCCAAATTCCCTCATCAGTTGATTGAATTACACAAATTTATTTACTGCTAAATTCTTCCCCCCTCCCCCCACCCCATTTTTGTTTTTTGCCCCTTTTTCCATCTGGTAGAACCACAATTTCTCTACATAGCTCCATGACATCTTTTTGGCTGCTTTTCATCCCTCACTGCTTTCCATACTCACCTGGAAACAATAGATACAGAGCTCATTCTCCAGGGAGGCTCCCGTTGTAATGCTATAGTGTCTGATTAGGGTTTAGACAGAGAATTAAATAAGATAATGGAGTAGAATCTGAGTGGTACCTTTTAATAGTTGGTCAGGTAACCCCTTCCAAAGAGAAAATGAACAAGTTCTGGAAGGATGAAAAGAGGAGAGCTGTCTAGACAGAAGGGACATCTTGTGAGTTAGGATAAAACAAGTGTGTGTCAGAGCCTGCAGACCAGCGGGGCAGACTAGAACCCAGTCAGTTAAGGTAGGAAAGGGAGATGGACTAGCAATGCTTTCAGTCAAAGATGAATGTTTGAGATGTAAAGTAATTGGAGAATTGTAAGCAAGGATATGTCATGGTCACATTTTTAAAAATCTATTGATTGCTAAGTGCAAACCTAATTTTGTTGTTGTTGTTGTTAGGTGCTGTCGAGTCGGTGTCCAACTCATAGCAACCCTCATAGGGTTTTCAATGGCTGACTGTTTCAGGATTGCCTTGGGAGTGGATTGCCAGGTCCTTCTCCCATTGTTTGCGGTGCTGGGAATTGAACTCGGGACCTCAGAGACTGCAGTGCAGTGCTCTACCCACTGAGCTAAATCCCAGCCTAACCTAATTTTAAGAAACTAGAATTAAAAAGTAGTGAAATAAAGATACAATTAATTAGGTGACAGTTTTTGGTGACTCATTTATGGTAATAAATGTGGAGGCAGTGAGGAATGGTCAGACTCAGAATGTGTTTTAGGCTTAGAAGAAATAAGACTTGTCTATGGGTTGAATCGGGCTGGGATTTAGCTCAGTTGGTAGAGCGCTGTGCTTCAGTGTCTGAGGTCTGGAGTTTGATTCCCAGCACTGCAAAAATGGGAGAAGGACGTGGCAATCCACTCCCAAGGCAATCCTGAAAAAATCTGCCATTGAAAACCCTATGAGGGTCGCTATGAGTCGGGCACGACTCTACGGCACCTAACAACAACAACAACATGGGTTGAATCTGGACTCTGAGAGTAGAAAGAGACATCAATTACCACTGTAAAACTGCAAAATTTGTAGTTTGAGAAACATGGACGAGTTTTATTTGGAGCACATTAAATTTGAAATGCTTATTTAACATCCAAATGGTAAAGTCAAAGGCATAGTTTGATTCATGGCTGTAGACATGGAGAAAAGTCAGGGCTAAGGAGTACATGTAAGAGTCATTGACACAGAAGGTAGTGAGAGTTGAAGTAATATGGAGAAGAGGCAGGCAGATCAGATATAAAAGGCCCAGCAATGAATGCTATACTGTTTTAAAGAGAAGAAAATGAGGAAAAACCAGGAGGAGGAGAAGGAAGAGGAGGAGTAGAAGGAAGAAGAAGAGAAGGGGGAAGGAAGAGGAGGAAGAGGAGGAAGAAAAGGAGGAAGAAGAAGAGGAAGAAGAAAAAAGACAAGAAAGGAAGTGCCGGGTGAAATATTTCATAGAAGGAAAAGCTGAACATTTGCTTTCAGAGAAGCCCAGACAAGAAAGAGTTCAAGAAAGAAGATATGACAGTAAAAATAGGATGTCAAGGAGTCCAGTGGGAGATTTTATTTTTAATTAAAGGAAAGCATGATTTTATGCTGAGAGTTATTACTACATCGTTTTTGAAGTTACATGAAATAATGATAAGAAGGGAAAAAGGGAAAATGCAAAGCTAGAAAAAAGTCATCAATGACTGTAGAGGAGTAACTGGGGGAGAATAGTAACAGGAAGAGGTAGCAGAGGTACACAAAGGTATGAAATGCATGATGAAAACCTAATAATGCGGAATAGAAACTTATCAAAATATCCCATTTTTTTCTAGACTATATTTCATAAACATTCCAATAAACTACATAAATATAATATTTCTCCCCTTTAGATACCACCTTATAGGTATAAAAATATAGGGGACCTCCACACTTAAAAAAAGACTTTAAAATCAAAGCTAGTTCACCCTTGTAAATCATTTAGTTTGTTAACTATATGTATGTTGAAAAAAATCAAGATTTCCTCTATATGTAAGTTTGTTGTTAGGTGCCATCAAATTGAGTCCAACTCATAGTTGTAGAACAGAACAAACACTCCCCACCATTATGCCATGCTTGGCACCATGTGAGTTCTTTTCTGCTATTCATAGGATTTTCAGTGGCTAATTGTTTCAAGATTGTTTCAAGTGTGGACTACCAAGTCCTCCTATTTTTGCAGTGCCTGGGATCAAATTCAAGGCCTGAGAGCATGCAGAGCAGCACTCTACCAACTGAGCTAAACCTCAGCCTCTGTATGTGAGTAGGAATTGGTTCATAAAGGGTCACAGAGGAAAGGTCTTGGTTATCCTTTATGAGACATAAGGCTCTGTGGAACTATTCCATTCTGTTATGATAAGAAAGCAGACACACATACTATACACTTGAGGGAGTTGTTGTGACCCAATAAATCTTAATTTATAAAAACAAGTGATGGACTAAGTCTGATTTGCTGGTCTTAGTTTGCCAACATCTGTCTGAGAATTTGCCAAATGAATTACAATTTCAGCTCTACATTCTAGTGGATCATAAAAATCCATCATGGAAGTCTCTATAGATATATCTCTACATATGTCTTTAAGTAGACAGCATTTGAAATGTGGCTGTATGCCTATATTTTGCCCTACAAATACTTGAAATTTTGGCAATTAAAGTGTTATGAGTTATTCACAGTCACTTGACACTGTATAGATATATACAATTTTAACACACTTATCATTGATATTACCCGTGTATCACTTCAAAAGGTAAAATAAGATAAAAGATGTTTGAGGGGAAATTTATTATCCAACTTGCCCATAGAGGAGTCCATTTAAATAAGTTCCTTAGACTGAACTATACAGTAGATTCATTATCTACACAATGGAATAAAACCCAGAGATTAAAATATAAATTGTTTAGGGTAACATCTGGTTTCCAGACTGGCATATAGAGAGCATGAAAATATCACTTCTCCCTCCATAAAAAGAAAAAAAAAACTTAGCAAACTGAAAATCAATGACTCTTCTTAAATCTGTTAGAAAACTGAGGCCACAGAGCCAACCTAAAAAGCCCTGAAAATTGGAAAGACAGATAAGCATATGAAGAGAATCACAATATATCAGAACAGAAGTCCAAGAGCAAACACTACTTTTGGAGCCAAGGCTGGACCTAACTGGCCAGGAAGACCTAACTGCACTTGACAAATTGCTGGAGGTTCACAGTAGACAAGTTAAAATTTATACCTAGTCATATCACATTCAAACTGCAGAAAATCAGACAAAGAAAATCTTGGAAGAAGCCAGAGAAGAAGAAAAAACCTTACCTACCGAGGAGCAAGGATGACTTATCTTCAAAACTATGCAGGTAAGAAATAAATAGAACAAAATATTTAAATGATAGAAAGAAAACCACTAATTTGAATTCCTATATCCTACAAAATTATTCTTCAAAGGCAAAGAAGAAATACATATTTTCTCATATATCCAAAAATTTGTTGGGAATTAGTTGTGTCAATAGGTCTTGTAGTAAATGTTAAAGAAATTCTTCAGAAAGTAGGGAAAGGATATAGGTCAGGTCTTCATGGTATTAGTCTCTTTTGCTGCTATAACAAAATACCTGAGGCAGATTAATTCATAAATAATATAAATTTGTTTTTCATAGTTTGGGAGGCTGAAAAGTTCAAGAACAAGCTGTCAGAAGGTTCAGTGTCTAGTTAGGACTTTCTCTCTACTTCCAGATAGTGCCTTGTTGATGTGCCCTCCTGAGAAAAAAAATAGTATAACCACACATGGTAGAAGGGTAAAAGGGGTTGGGTAGCTCTCTGAAGACTTTTTAAAAAAATAATATCATTAATCTAATCCATAGGGGCACTTCTCTCATAACTAAGTCACTTCCTCAGAAGCCCCAACTCTTAATACGAGCACCTTGGAGCTTAAGTTCCAACATATGAATTTTGGAAGGATGTATACATTCCAACCATAATATACATGTTGTTGTTGTTGTTGTTAGGTGTCCTCGAGTCGGTATCCGACTCATAGCGACCCTCATAGGGTTTTCAATGGCTGAGTGCTTCGGGATTGCCTTGGGAGTGGATTGCCAGGCCCTTCTCCCATTTTTGCGGTGCTGGGAATTGAACTCGGGGCCTCAGAGACTGCAGCGCAGCGCTCTACCCACTGAGCTAAACCCCAGCCCCTAATATACATGAAGGAAAGAAAAACATTAGGGAAGGCAAGATAAAATCTTTCATTTTTCATATTCTTAATCTAGTGGATAACTGCCTGCCTCCATACAACTCTGGTATCTGATCCCATCAGATCTCAGAAGATAAGCAGGATTGGGCCTGGTTAGTCCTTGGATGGGAGACCACCTGGGAACAGCAAGTGCTGTAGGCTTGGGAGAAGGTAACCCACTCCCCAAAAACAATCAGCCATTGAAAACCCTATGAATAGCAGAGCAGCACTAACAATAGTGTTTCGCCTGTTGTACATAGGGTTGCCATGAGTTGAATACCAACTCACAGCACCTAACAACAACAATAGGTAACTATTTCTGTAAAACAATAGCAACAACATATAACATTTGAAGTGTAGTTTTTGAAATAGTTGCAATGAAGATGAATATAGTTTACAAATACAGGAAGTGAATGTCCAAGAATGTTATAAAGACAGGAAGGAAAAATTGCAAACTATGTGATAAGGTACTGGTACTACCCACAAAATGATACAATTTATGTCAAGGAGGACTTAAGTTATTTATAAGTGTGTATTGCAAACTCTAGGGCAACCACTAGAAAAAGGGAAAAGTAAAGAAATTCTAACTGAGACAGTAATAGATAAAAAATGGAATTATACAAAATAAACTAGAGGAGACAAAAATATGGAAGATAAAAGAAAAAACAAAAATAAGGGCAACAAAAATTTAACGATTATGGCAGATATTAATCCTGTTATATGAATGATCACTGCTGCATTTCAAATCTTGAATGTTCCCTAAAGCAGCAGATGCTTAAGGTGTGGTCTCAAGTATGGTGCTATTGGGAGGTGGTAGAACCTTTAAGAGGTGGGGCTGAGTCAGAGACATTTGGGTCATTGGGAACTGTCTCATAGGAGATACTAGGACCTTGTTCTCTTCCTCTTTCTCCATTTGCTTCCTGGCCATGAAGTGAGCAGTTTTACTATGCCATGTGCTCCTGCCCCTGCCATCTGGCATCTATCAGAGGCCTAAAAGCAAAGGATCAGAATGATCATGGACCAGAACTCCTAAACCATGAGCCAAAATAAACCTTCTCTCTTTATAAGTTGATTGTCTTGGTGATTTATAATAGTGACAGAAAGCTGACTAACACAGTCACTTTAAATATCAAATGTTTAAAGTCTAAATGCAATAATAAAAGACAGAGACTAAGTGAATTTAAAAGAAAAAAAAAAGCACAAAACCTGACTATATGTTGTCACAACAAATCAATGATTCCAAGCTCACTTCAGTGCTGTATTATGCAGCCAGAGGCCTCTCACCCCACACTATCATACACCCTCTTAACCTGGCCCATTAACCTTCGTAGACACTATTATCTGAAGACATCAGGTTATATGGTGGTTAGAATGTCCATACTTCCTGCTTGGGTGTGGATATGGTTTGTCCATGACAAATTTGTCCCACAGGTGGCCATTTGGAGGACGTGTTAACATTAGGAACTGAGGCTTCCTGGAAGGTCATTAGGTCATGGGGCTCCATGTGTGCATGGATTCACACTAGTCTCATGGGATTGGGTCGGGTCTCCTACAACTGGATCAGTTCTCACAACAGAAGGTTATGTTACCGAAGTGTATTTATAAATATGTTGCAAAGCAAGGTCATCCACTCTTGGCCTCTTATGCTTGCAGCTGTTTTCTTTCTACTTCCCTGCCTTGTTGTAATACAGCCAGGAGACCCTTGCTAGATGGTGGTGAAATTTATTTGGATTTTACAGTCATCGCAGAATCATGGACCAAATAAACCTCTTATCTTATATGTCATTGACCCCCAGATGTTTTGTTACAATATCACAAAACAGCCAGACACACTTCATCCCTGTGTGAAGATAGAGGCATCTCCCATTGCTTCCCACACACTTGAAGCATTATTGACTCCCACTTGGATTTCCATCTGGACCAGAGTCCTGTATGAAGCCTCGCTAGATTGTCCCAAGAACAAGTCTTTTTCATCATGATCATGATACCTCTAGGTTTTTACCTAATTCACTAATGGAGACCAGCATCAAAAATCCATACACAGCACTGCACAGCAGTGCCCATACCCATCACACCATCACATATGCTATGTAGTTGGACATTCACGTGGTTTGTGCAATTTGAGAGAACGATCTGTGTTCCAAATTAGTACATTTTCCCCAAGATTGTCAATGAGCTATATGGAACTTCCAAACATATCTGAGTATGCCATGAAGCTGCACATAAACATTGTTTGCATACTTTGGGGGGAGGGGGAGTTATCTCTAATATCGATTCACTAGATCACAAATTGGCAACTCCAGAGAGGAATTATAAAAAAAATTAAAATAAAATAAAAAATAAAAAAGCACGCCCAAATTCACCTGCTTAGGTTGACAAAGTTCTTATTTATTTAAGTGTGCCTCATCTTCATATATATTGTTGCATTCAGAGTAGCACACTTATCTCTGGCATGCAAGATAGGTAACCACAGTTTTGCTGCTTATACCCAGCAAGATGCCTTAGCTATATACTATTTGTAGAGGTGGGGGTTTGTCCTTGACATAAGGTCTCACTAAGTAGCCCAGGTTGGCCTTGAACTTGCAATTCTCCTACCTTTGCCTCCCATGTACTGAGATTACAAGCATGTGCCACTATGCCTGGCTGTAATGTAGCATTTTGATTTATAGCCACATAGAGAAAAAAAAAAAAAAAAACACTCTCCTTCCTAGCATTTTCTGCCTTGTGTGTTGGTAGTATTTCTCTAAATTATTTAGGAAAGAATAGAATTGTAACCATGCTCTCTAACAAGCAATGAGTCAAATAAGAGCTACCAGTAGGCTGTCAGCTACTTGTCAGGTGAGTTGACAGAGTATTGCTTTACTTTTTTGCCTAACCCAAGGGGACCATTTAAGCAGAGTTAAAAAAAATTAGTAGTAGTACAATCCTTTTCTATGAAAATGATGGAAGCTTCTCCCAAGACTGGACTTTATAGTTGGTGCCAGAGCCAAGAGAAATATTGAAGTATGTCATTCCCTTGCTCTGCAGCAGTCTTGTGGAAGTACATTATTCCATTGTTTGTGGGATTGTGGATGAGAAAGAGACCTTTTCTGTTCTATGATCTCCCCATTTCTATTTATTACCCACTTGACCAACATCTCTCTCTCATTCAGATAATCCACTTCTGACACAGTGCTTAATCATTGTTGTTGTTTTTGTTGTTGTTGTCGGGTGCCATCAAATCACGCCCAATTTATAGCAACCCTCATAGGGTTTTCAATGACTGATTGTTTCGGGATTGCCTCGGGAGTGGATTGCCACATCCTTCTCCCATTTTTGTAGTGCTGGGAATTGAACTTGGGACCTCAGAGACTGCAGAGTCTACTAACTGAGCTAAATCCCAGCCCCTTGCTTAACAATAGAGCCCACAATAAGAGCTGTGATAGCATTTCTCCTTGGCCCTACCCCTAGGGAAGGGTCATAGAGTTTGACCCAGCACCATCCTCATCACTTATCATTGACGAGTGCCCATAGTTACCTAGAAATTGGTACAGGGGGAAAATTACGGCCTATTCTATTGGTTCTTTAGGAAGTTCAATGGCAGCAATTTGATGACAAATGTAATGGCAGGAAAGCTGCCATTTGTGCATTTACAGTGCCTTTTATGGAGATACGTAAATTAGAAAATAAACCTGGGGACATTGGGTTGGGCAAGATGAAGGAAACACTTTGTGAAAGGTAAAATATAAATTTACATGGTGTCATGTTTTCCCTGGGTGCAATCGCCATGAAGTCCCCACCTTGCTTCCCCTCATGGGATGTGACAAATGTGCCATCAGCACAATGGAGCCGTCTCTTCAAGCTTTTCTCTGACCTTTTAAGGAACAAGGGTTTTAGTTGCTCATTCCACTGTCCAATGAGACAACTTCTCAGAGGGTGACAGGAACATGATATGTCCATGTAACATTATGTTTTATGGACTCTGGTTTCAGGTTTGCTCATTTGTGTCTAGCAAAAGAAATCATTTTAGGCTGAATAAACAATTTACTCTTTCCAAAGTTTTAGTTTTATTCTTTGAGTACCCTTACAAGGTGAAAGAAATAGTTTAGAATAAATGCTTATTTCAGTCAGCATCCATTTATCACCCCTCACAGGGGTCAAAAAAGGCAGTGGTGTGCTCAGACCTCTTCCTGAGGAGTTTCATCCCTAGCTATTTCCAGGCATTCATGGCCTATTGGCGAAGGCACCGTTTCTTATCACAGTGGTTTTTTTCTGATGTGAGAGGAGCGTGTTGTCTCTCTGCCCACTGACGGGTGGCATGTGCAATGCCTGCTTTCCGTCTCAGGAACTCAGCTGGCTCCCTCAGGAAACAGACTAAGGTATGGCTTCAGCACTCTGTATCTTTCTGACCCAGCAATTAGGCTTTGTTTTGGTTTGGGTTTTGGTTTTCTTATTATTTTGGGAGGATGGTAAATAATTATAGGACAATTCAATTGCCATAGAAGTTTACATGTGAGATACAATATACGGCACACACAGTTCTTCCCCCTATGATTTTTACAGCATGTTTGATATCTAGACAAATTGCAAATCAGTTTTCAATGTTTCATGCCATTAATGCTAAAATATTTGTGTCACAGATTAATATACCACTATTAATGTGCATCTTTAATTACTTGTTAACTAGCAAAAACAAATGTAAATGCTTTTTAATTTCAAAATATTTAGAATATTCAATCTCTACTTATAAAGAGAAGCATTTACTAGCTTAATGTCAATGATGGAAAATAGAAGTTATGTCCTTTTAATTTACCATCGAATCTTTTACTGGTGAAGTCTTTGTTTTTTATTGCTTGTTTGTTTTTTCTAATAAAATTTTCCTTCACTTTCATGGGCCTAAAACATCTGATTACACTATGTAGTTCATCCTATAAAGTTGAGTTCAAATTTTGATAAAATATATACATTAAATTTTCCTGGTACAACTTCTCTAAATATTAAGTATTATGAAACTATCCCAAGGAAATTAAAATAAAGGAAGATATAAAGAGCTTCCTTTAACTGATGAAAATTAAGTTAAAAAGAAGTGCCAATGAAAAGTTAACCTCATTGCTAAGGGAGAAAAAATAATGTGGTGGCAAATAGGTACAGAATACTAATGTCTTTTGACATCTCTCACAAGGCAAAGATGGGCTCATAGAATGTTCTCTCTGACAAGTTTTGTCTTTGCCCTCTGAGCTCACAGAGGGCTGGCAGTCATAAATCAGTCTGCAGAGGAGGCTGCAGGCAAAGCAACTTTATGGGTGAAACCAATATTTTGTGAGAAGCCTGAAGGAAGTATTTTTATCTAAAGTCTGACAAGCATCAATTCCACAGAATTTAATTAAAAACATCTATTAATGTCAACCTTTAAAAATAATAGTGAAAGGAAAGTAGATTTATGAAATAATCATCTCAAAAATACATCATTCTTTTTAGAGCAAGTAAAAATGTCAAGTTGGATGTAGGTAAATTGCAAAAAGATTATGTCTACATTTCTAACTTTCACAGAACTGAATATAAATAAGATATTGATGGCTTTTATTATCTATATAAGAAGTAATTGGCAGCATACGGAAGAGACATCAGTTAAGACTGAGTTGGACTCTATCTGAAAACCCAAAATAACTATGGCTTAAATGAGACAGTTATTTCTTTCTCTTAGAACTTAGAAAGGAGACCATGTAATAATATATACAGAAACTCCATATTATCATCCATGAAGCAGGTTTCAAATTTTTCTTCTACCATCCTCAGTATATAACAACCAGTCTCAGTTTATTCCCTCTTCCAACATGGTTGCTGTGAATCCAGTCATCGCATCAGCATTTTAGACAATGGAGAGGAATGAAGATAAGGAATAAACTAATGTCTTTGAAGGAACTTCCTTTGACATCTCACAGAACGAGTTTGCTGCAATACCATTTGAAGGCCACATACTGAAGCAAGAATGTAAAGTTGTAGTGAGATAGTAAATATGAGATATGATTTTTAAAAACATGGTGAATGTTTCAATGTAAAAATAGTTATTACAGTAAAAGACACATTACCATTAGTCCCTGTCAAAGCATTTCCCCTGGCTTTGAACACATTTATCCAATTATTCTTGTCACTTTCTGAAGCAGTTGTGGAAGTCCCCTTTCATGGGTAACATTAAGACTTATCCTCCATCATGACAACACTCCATGTCACGTAGCACTTAAGGTATAGCAACTTTCTCATCAAATAAAAAATAGTGTATTCTCATCCACCTTATTCAACATATCTGGCACCATGTGACTTTAAGCTCTTTGCCAAAGTCAAAATGACCATGAAGGTTGATGTTTTGAATTGATTGAGGACACCAAGGCAGCCACAACAGCACATCTAAAGACCCTCACCAAAGACGTCTTTCACAATTGCTTCAGAAAGTGGCAAGGATGATAGGATAAGGTGTTCAAAGCAAGGGGAAGTATGTTGCGGGGGATTAATAGCAGTGTGTTTTTCACTATACATTCTGCAGGTGAGAAAAAGCATATGATATTTGTCTTTCTGAGTCTGGCTTCTTTTGCTTACCATGATGATCTCCAGTTCAATCTATTCTCCTGCAAATGACATAATTTTATTCTTCTTTATGGCAGAATAAAACTCCATTGTGTATCTGCACCACATTTTCTTTATTCATTCATCTGCTAATGGATATCTAGGCTGATTCTATAATTTGGCTATTATGAATGGTGCTGTAAGAAACATGGATGTGCAGGTATCTCTGTGGTATGTTCATTTAGACTCCTTTGGGTATACATCCAGGAGCATTAGGCCTGGGTCATATGGTAGTTCTATGTTTAACTTTTTGAGGAACATCCATATTGATTTCCATAATGGCTGTGCTAATTTACATTCCCACCACTAGCATGTTAGTTTTCCTTTCCCCCATCGATTGACCCATATTTGTTGTTTATTTTCTTGATGCTAGTCATTCTGGCTGGGGTGAGATGGAATCTTCATGTAGTTTTGATTTGTAGCTCCCTGATGGCTATGGATGTTAAATATTTTTGTCATATATTTATTGGCTGTTTTTACTTTTTCTTTTGAGAATTGTTGTTCAGTTCATTTATCCATTCATTGATTGGACTTTTGGCAGGTGTTTGAATTTTCTGAGTTCTTCACATATTCAAGATGTTAATCCCCTGTCAGATGTATAATTGGCAAAGATTTTCTCCCATTCTATACGTCTCTCTTCACCTTGTTAATTGTTTCCTTTGCTGGGCAGGTGTTTTTTATGTTATGCAATCTCATTTATCAATTGATGCTATTATTTCTTGGGCTATTGGAGTCCTTTTCAGGATTTTCTCCCATTCTATAAGTTTCTCTTGACATTGTTAATTGTTTCCTTTGCTGGGCAGAGGTTTCTAATGTTATGAGATCCCATTTATCAATTGAGATTATTATTTCCTTGGCTATGACTTCACTCTATCTTGAAATATTTCCCTCTAGCAGTTTCAAAGTGTCAGATCCTGCATAGTGTCCTTCTACTTTCATGACCTATGCTTTTTTTTTTTTTTTTTTACTACTGGGGGTTGAACCCAGGGCCTCGTGCTTGTGGCTTTGTAAATGCTGGACCAGTGAGCTGCACCCTCAGCCCTTTTTTGTTTGTTTGTTTGTTTGTTTTTTACTTTTTTGAGACAGGGTCTCGCTAAATTATGCAGACTGCCTCTGGTCTCGAACTTGTGATCCTCCTGCTTCTGCCTCCCGAGTCGCTGGGATTACAGGTGTGTGCCACCACACCCAGCTATGACCTATGTGTTTTAATATAGAATATATATTGGGATTCACCTTCTACATATCAGAGAAAACATGAAATTTTTATCTTTCTGAGTCTGGCTTATTTTACTTAAAAAGAACCAAAGAAAAGCAGAAGGAGCAAGAATAAAGGGCAATGGGAGAAAGGAAAAGAAATGTCATAAATGTTGCCCTTACAGCAAAGTCAAGATATACACATAGAAATGTATACATACAGACAAGACATGCAAGTAGACAAGGGTCCATTGGTGGGGAGGAAAGGGACAAGGGAGGGAGGCACAAAAGGGGAATAGGGGAGTTTTACATGAGTAATGTACAATGAAGTGCATGTATGATGATGTCATAATGAGACCCATTATATTGTACATTAAAAATTACTAATAAAAACATATAAACAAAGAAGTTTCATGTCCTGAATTAGTTTTTTTGAGTTGATATTTGTATAGGGTAAGAGATAGCATTTAGTTTCACTTTTCTACATGTGGATACCAGTTTTCCAAGCACCTGTTGTTGAATAGGTCATTTTTGATCCTATGTATGTTTGGGCATCTTGGTTAAATATCAGGTGTCTATAGCTGCATATCCTGCAGCCGTAGCCCTATGGCATGTGATCCTGTCAGATCTCAGAAGCTAAGCAGGGTTGGGCCTGGTTAATACTTGGATGGGAGACTGCCTGAGAACACCAGGTGCTGTAGGCTTGGGAGAAGGACCCAGCAACCCACTCCCAAAAATCAATCTGCCATTGAAAACCTTATGAACAGCAGATAAGCACTAACAATCGTGTTTCACCTGTTGTATGTAGAGTCGCTATGAGTCAGATATCGACTGGACGGCACCTAACAACAACAACATAGCTGCATAGGTTTACTTATGGATCTTCTGTTCTATTCCATTGGCTTATGTGTCTGTTTTTGTGCCACTACCATGCTGTTTGTGTTACTCTGGCTCTGTAAGATAATTTAAAAACAGATATTGTTTTCAAATATCTTAAACACACCTTAAAATATTGTTTTTAAAAATTTTTTAATGAATTGCTCACAATATCTGTTCAGCATTGCTCTTTTGCATTGCTTTGGCTATCCAGGATCCATATGAATTTTAGGATTGCTTTTTCTATTTCTCTGAATACTGTCATTAGAATTTTGATGAAGATTGTGTTGCCTGTAAATTGCTTTTGGTAATATAGCCATTTTCCCAATATTAATTCTGCCAATTAATAAGCATGGGAGCTCTTTCCAACTTCTAAAATTTTCTTCAATTTGTTTCTTAAGTGTTTTAAAGTTCTCATTGTGGAGGTCTTTCTTCTCCTGGGTTTATTCCTAGGGTTTTGTTTTCCTACTATGAATAGAATCATCTTCCTGATCTCAGCATGTTCATGATTGTCATGTAGGAAAGCTACTGATTTTTGTATGCTGATTTTATATCCTGCAACTCTGCTTAAAGTGTTTATCAGATCTAAGAGACTTATGTTAGAGTCCTGAGGGTCTTTTAAATATAGGATCATACTGTCTGAAAAGGGGGAAATTTTGAGTAATTTCTTTCCGATTTTTATTCCTTTTGTTTTTATCTCTTACCTTATTGCTCTAGCTAAGAATCCAATCACTATACTGAATAATGTTGGAGAGGGTGGACACTCTTGTCTCATTTCTGATTTTAGATGAAATGTTTTTAATTATTCCCCATTTAGCATAACTTTGGCTATACAATTGGCACATAAAGCCTTTATTTTACTGATGTATACTCCTTCTATTGGGGCTGGGATTTAGCTCAGTTTGTAGAGTGCTGCTCTGCAGTCTCTGAGGTCCCAAATTCGGTTCCTAGCACCTCAAAAATGTGAGAAGGTCATGGCAATCCATTCTCAAGGCAATCTCAAAACAATCAGCCATTGAAAACCCTATGAGGGTCGCTATGAGTCAGACATGACTCAGTGGTACTTAACAACAACAACTCCTTCCATTTCTAGTTTCTTCAGGGCTTTCGCCATGAAGGGATGTTGAACTTTCTCAAAGACTTTTTCTTTATCTGTTGACGTGATCTTATGGTTTCTGTACTTGAGTCTATTTATATGCTGTATTGTATTTATTGATTGGCATATTTTGAACCATCCTTGCCTCCCTAGAATGAAGCTAACTTGATCTTTATGTATGATTTTTTAATGTATTGTTGAATTCAGCTCACAAGTATTTTATTGAGGTTGTATAAGAATTCCCTTAGTAGATGTTTGCACATATAGGTTGGCCTTTACTCTCTTAAAGATTATTAGGGAAACAGTTCTATACTTTTCTTTTCTTTTCCTTTTCTGGTTTTGGAACCAGGATAATACCTAATACTGGCATCACAGAGTAAGTTTACTAGTGTTCCTTCCCTTTCTATTTTACAGAATAGTTTAAGAAGCACTGGTGTTAATTTTTCTTTAAAATTCTCATAAAATTTAGCAGTGAATCCATCTGGTCCTGGGCTTTTCCTTGTAGATCTCCTTGCTTGTTTTAGGTCTGTTTAAGCTGTTTATACCCTCTTGATTTAAGTTTGGTAGATCATAAGTGTCTAGGAACTTAACCATTTCATCTAGTTTCCCAATTTTTTGGAATATAAGTTTTCAAAATATTCTCTGAAAATAATCTGGATTTCATTAATATCTGCTGTTAAGTCCACCTTTTATCTCTAATTTTATTAATTTGGGCATTTGTTCTTTTTATTTTGGTTAGTTTGACTAAAGGCTTGTAGATTTTGTTTATCTTTTCAAAGAAC
>VMDO01017552.1:21608-28001 GCA_007922755.1 Pedetes capensis | reverse complement strand
TATATATATATATATATATATATATATATATATATATATATATATATAAAAATCAGAAGTCAATTCATGATATTTCAACATTATGGATGAGACTTCAAATGTGTATGTTAGAAATCACTGTGTGAGGGCTGGGGTTGTAGCTCAGTTGTAGAGTATATGAAGCCCTGGATTCAATCCCCCGCACAGCCAAAATACATATATATATATATATATATATATATATATATATATATATATATATATATATATATATATATATATACATATATATATATATAGTGATGCAAGCATGAAAAGTGTAGGAAAGATCAGAGAAAATAAACCAAATGCAGTTCACTTAAGTATGGTAGATAAAGGATTATGTTTTGCATATTTAAAGCTTTTTTAAAAAATTGACTAGGTGGAGCTAAGTATCATGTTCTTCTGTGAAGCTTTTTCCCATGTGGATGGATTACAAGTGTGTAATTGAACCTTGCCTTATTATACTTCCATTTACTTTCTAATTATATGAATGTGGACCATATATACAAAGTTTTATACCTATTACTTTAAACTAGTAATGTTTTATTTTACTCCATAATAGTTTTATTTTTTTTGAGTTTATGCTATCTGGGCAATCTCTGTTTATAGGTGTTTACAAAGTAATATTATTTTATGTAAACTAATGAAAATGTCCGCACTAATTGCTTTATACATGGCTTGGAAAAGCACGGCATTTGCAATTGAGTAGTTACTCACAACTATTAACCAATCTATTTCTATAGCTTCTATTTTCTCATCTCCTTTATGGAGGTCATCTGGCTGTGTTCTGTTCCCCATATTGTTCTAAATTCAATTTCTACATTTAAAAACCACAACGGTAAGAGGAATATTTTGCAGGTTAGGCCCAAAAGAAGAGTGGTTTCCCAGGGAAGTTCATGTTGATTTTGTGCCTTTTAAAAATATTGATTGCTCAATAAAATGACAAACTGCTCATTTACATATTATCCCTAGTGTCACGGTTTCGATTTTTCAACCAGAATCAATGTACACAAGAAGAACATGCTTTTCTCATTTTCTGAATTCCTTCAAGCAAAACATAATTCTATAATGACCAATTATACGCTAACACCTGCTGTTATGAAGAAGACCTTGTCAACATCGATCTAAATTGAAGAACAACAGCTTTCCTCAACTTTGGGAAAATGAGCAATAAATGCAGTCCAGCCCAGTGTGGTGGTGCATGCCTGCATTCCCAGGGACTCAGGAGGTAGAGGCAGGAGGATCATGAGTTCTAGGCCAGAGGCAGCCTGCATAACTTAGCAAGAACCTATCTTAGGATAGAAAATATAAAAGTGGTTGGGCATGCAGCCCAGGGTAGAGTCCTTGCAAAATATGCACAAGGCCCTATGTTCAGGCCCCCAGTATTGAAAATAACGAAGTCCATTTCTTAGCAGGAAAACTACTAGACAACTTATTTTAAGATAGGCTACAGAATAATTAGGATTTAATCAAATTAGATATTTTGCCATCATTTGAGAGAAAAGTTTTGCTCTGGGCTAAGTATTGTGCTTAAGGATTCCAAGAAAAACTCTAAAATTCCTGGATCCCTTGCAACCAATATTTGTGTAAAACAAATCCATCCATAAAGGTCCTTCTCTACTATAATATTATCTCTTCTTATTTTTCTGATGAAATTCTCTTCCTAAGCTTAAAAGTAAACAACTTGAACAGAAGCATCATTTGAGCTCAACCCATATCAACAATTTTATGGATCTATATTACCAGGAAATCTGGCTCAAAATTATGCAAAGATAATTACATCAACAGAATAGAGGAAAAAATCTTGGTGTAATATCAAAAAAGTGGGAGAAAGGAACAGGTTGCTGGAAAAACACTGCTAGTTGATTGCCTAGAAAAGGATAATGAAGCCACTTTATCATGCTAAAATCCCATCTAAGCACTGAAATAAATGATAATTTACTTACAGAGTAAATGGACACATAAGTATATCTTAATATTAATAGTATGTACCTATGATTTGCATGTATGTACATGTATACATACATACACATAACTGAACCTTAATTTGTGCACATTATGGGTGCAATAAAACAAAATGTTATCAGGAGAGATTTCCTTCCCATATTTCCCAGTCAGTTCTTTGTGTATCAATAAAAGATTTTATTTAAACAAAAGCTATGGATGCAATTCCTCAGTCGATGCTTAATGTACAGTAAATATTATAGGAATTATTGATAAATACTAGATTACCACGAAACTTCCTCTTTAAATGAATATATTCATTTCAAATTCTGTAAGGAAGATAAAAAGTAAAAGAAGAAAAAGGAAGGTATCTTATTTTCATATAATTAGAAATTCCAGTTTCTACACACTTTTAGATATCTACATCTATATCTGTATCCATAATATTTTCCTTAGTTCCTTAAGCATTCTTTTACAAGCTGAGAAGTAACAGTTAATTATTTGAGGTGAGGAACATAGACATGGGAATGAAATGGTCAAAGCAAAAGCCAAGAAAAAGGAATGGCTCCCTCACTTCTCAGGAGCATACCAGTGAATGAGCAAAAAATTAACCAAATCAAATCTTTTGGAAGAAAAGCATTCTTCTGAAACATATTGCAAAGATCTGTGGGGCTGTTCTGTCCTTCCCACAAACCATTGCTCTTTATTACCCAAAGAATGAACACAGGGAAAAAGAACAGGAACTTAAGACAGAATTCTGCATTTGAGTAGGACTTTATCACTCACTAATTATGCGGTCTTAAACAAGTTACTCACCTATTTGTGTTCAGATCCCTTTTCTAGAAAATAAACATACAAATATCTAGGGCCAAATGGAGATTCAAATGTGATTATACATAGAAAACACTCTGGTATTCTATAAGATACTTTACATTTATAAAGTACTATACCTGTCACCCCAATACAATTATTATTACATCATAGCATATAAATTCAAGAGTTATGAGACTTCAGTTGAGTTTAGGGAAAAATATATTCATTGGAAGCTCAATCATCATTATGTGAGATCCTTCCTATCATCTTCAATTATTATGTTTTAATGATAGACTGTGATTATATATCCAGTTTTACTTACTACATTAAGTGAATTTTACAAAGAGTCTTTTTAAATAAAGACGCTTTAAATTTTTTATGACATACAGAGTTGCCATAGACACATTCTTTGCATCTTACCCTGGCACAGTCAAATTCAATTAACTATTCAAACTGACAAAGCATCTTTTACATTTTTCATGAAGATTCTAAGACAAAAGATTGTACTTAACTTTCAATTTAGTTATACATCTTTCAAAAATAGGTAATAGATTGAAGCATAGACAATGTCACAATCACAGATTGTATTCAGTGCAATTTAGCAGACAAAAATAGAGCCAGCTAGATGATTTTAAAATGTGTTCATAGTGATTTTTCAATGCAGTGAAATCAACTGGATGGAACACTAAACAGAAAGTCCAAAGACATGTGTTGGGTAAAAAATCTGGGCACAAGTAATTACACAGGTATTTCATCTAACCTCTCTGTTTGTTATCCATTTACAGAAGTCCAAAAGTAATTCCTGAGAGATTTGGAAAGCTCACTGGATATTTCAGGATGTCAGATTCTCCTCTAGTAATTCCTGAATCACCTGGAAATGGACCATTGATTTGGATAATGATGGAATCTAGCTATCTGACAAGTTATAAGGTCATAAGGGCTCCAAGGGCACAGTTTGACAGTTAGCCAGCCAGCCAGGCTGTGAAGCAGCTCTGGGAACATTTTATCAGTCTAGACTGCAGATATGATATCGTCTCTCAACTTACATAATAAAGAGTTGGTCAAGTTCAATTGCCAACTTTTATGTCATGCAGCTCTTTATTACTCTAGCTCTTTTTTCATGGACAGTATGATTACTATCACAGTATATTTTCTGTCCTAGGTTTACTTACTAATTAGAACTCAATATTTATTGACATAAATTATTCTACGATTATCTGTACACTGCTTGGTCTGCCGCTTCACATTCAAGCATCCCAGTTTGGCCAGAAGATGTTAGGGCAAAAGATGTTCAATTCAGAGATTATTTGTAATACTATTCATCACTTTTCAAATATATATATATATATATATATATATATATATATATGCACATACATATAACTTTTCATTTTATACATTTATACATATTTATATATAAAACTTTCACTATTACATAGGCATATATTATATACATTTTATTCACTATATTATTTATATATCTCTCACTTTCAAGGTTATAGATTTATAATAAATTTCTTTCATGATTACTCAGGAAGAAAAAAATGCTCATCCTCACAGTACACTGGTCATTCATTTTTGGTGGAAGATGGTTTAACATCACAGCTCTAAGCAGGGCTATGGTAAGAAACCCTGAGAGTAACATGTTTACTTATAAAACAGGGAAGTAAATAACAAAAAATAATTCTTACTAATGACAGTTATAATTTACATAGGGTCCACTATATTTCACAACACACTAAATTAGATAGTTAAGACATATTTTCTCTACTCCCTAAAATTATATTAAAAATCCCTAAAATTATATTTAAAATGAAGCATTACTTAACCCGTTTTACATAGAAAGAGAGTGAGTCATAAAACTGTTAAGCAATTTGATCAAGTTCAATTTCTAATAAGTTTGAAGATAGGATTCAATCTCATTTGCTTCTCCAAACCTTAGGAACCAAGGTATAATTTCTGTGTTGTATAATTGTACAGAAGAACAATCAATATTGAAAACAGCTCATGGTAAGCTAATAAAAACTAAAGTGGTTTTCTTTAGCGTTTAACAAGGATATTTTTCAGAATACTATGTATGTTTTAACTTTTTAATATCATTTTTCTAAGTAGTTTTTTCCTTCATTAGTTGAGTGGTTCTTGACATTTGATGGAAGGATATGAGAGGTCTTGGCATTGATGAAAGCTGTAAGCCTTCACCTTGGAATACACATTTCTGTGTGTATGTATTTCCAAGATCTTATATGTAATTTCAAAGGATTCAAGAATCTCAAGATAACTCAAAATTTAGGGGAGCCAAGTGTCCTGGTTTGCCTAGGAGTAAGCAGGTTTCTGGGGCATGGGACATCAATTTTAAAATTAAAAAATTTTGAGACAAGCCAGCACAAGTTGATCAACCTAAAATGTAACATTATATAATATTTTAATAAATACTTGCTTCCAGAAACTAAGACTTTTGATTTTGTACATTATAATGAGGGCAGGAGACAAAGCAAGAAAATAGAGGCACTAGTAGGTCAAAACCTTTATTTTATACTTTATTATAAAAACGACCATTTAGTGACAAATTCTAATGATGTACAAAGGGAGCAGGTTGATTTTATTAGGTGAATGAAGCTATTTTATTATGGCTTAAATATTACAGGAATGGAACATGTGTTGTTTCATTAAGCTAAAATTTCAGAATTATCAAAATATGTTTTAAACATACATGTACTATTGACATTTAAAGTGAGTATATCAGTGAAAAAGCCTATGGTGCAAAATGCAGCATTTTCTAAAAGCATCACAACTTCATAAGTGGATTAAATTCTCATGAAGAAGAATTTATAAAGACTTAATTAGTTATGTGCAAATTAGTTATTTAATTTCTAAACTCTTTACAAAGGTGTAATTTGATATTTTATTCTAATTATTTTCTACAGAAATTTTACTCTTATTAGAACGCTAAGTGCCATCAATACTAATCATCATTGATCCCTAATACCGTGCTTGTTTGTAAAAATAGGAGCTTCAGCCACTGCTATCTATAAAATATGATGTCTTCTATGTAGCAGCCAGACCATTTTTACAACTCATGATCTCACATTTCTAGGATTGTGACAACATGTGTTTTTATTTCAAGTGGCAGGTAATACTAACACAATTCAGTTTATGTGCAATTAATCAAGAATTCAGAACATTTTCATTGTATAAATCAATCATATGACAAATTGGCTAGAGGCTGTCCAATGAGATTTCACTCTGCATTTAAATCAGATTTCCCTCATCCTCTGTCCTTACTAATACACACAGATGGGAAATCTCAAAACAAAACAAATCTATCTCACCAATAGGCTGTCAGATGCTGGTATTTTCAGACTTTCCCTGACACTTATCACTCTACTCACATGCTCCTGGGAATAAGATTTTATAGCAGCATGCAATTTACAATGATAAAAGCCAGTTGTTGTTTTGCAAATATATGACATAAAACAATGACTGTAGTATGTTATATAGGAATAATCACTATACACTCCTAGAATTTGAGTTTACACCATGTTGTGAAAACAGGAAAAAAAGGGGGGCAAACTTCTTTCAGTTACTAACAAAACAGAAAAATATCAAGAAGTGCAC
>VMDO01017552.1:0-16508 GCA_007922755.1 Pedetes capensis | reverse complement strand
ACATTTTCTAGAATAAAAAAGTCTTAAAATATTAGATTAAGCAAAGCAAAATAAGTTAACACTTCTCCAAATTTCTCAGAACCTCCAGCATACAAATGGCCTTATGTAATATCTCAATAGGAACATAATCTGGACTTTTTTCAAATGCATTGATGAATGGTATTTTTTTCTTCCTAGGATTAATTATTTATGCTAGGCTCAGTGTTTCTTACATAATTAAAAACATACCAAAGTAAGTTTACTGTTCTCTTATAAACATATATTGAAAATATAGAAACATTTATTCTCTTCAAAGAGAGTAATAGGAGACAGAATAGCCGTTTGTACAGCATGACTGTTATGTTCAATATGATATCTGAGGGATGTATGGGTTTTGTGGGTGTTATGAAAAGAGAAGAGCTTATAAAATGGTGATTCAGAGGTCACTTTATGGAGATGCTGCTAGAGCATCTTAAAAATTTTACATTTATCCTTGGAGCAATGGGAATTTAAGCATTTTTAGCTGGTTGGGTGGCATGAGATAAATTCCTTTTTAGGAAAACTTTTTTTAATTATACTTTAGAGTAGATTTGGGGAGTCTGAGGAGGAGGATATGGCAAATAAAGAAACAAGGAATCAGCAGACTATGGCAACAATTTAAGTGAGTAGTGGCATAAACGCAGGTAGTAGTCATAGGAACAGAATTAGAAAACTGGTCCATATTTTGCCTTATATATGAAACACAAATCCAATGAACTGATATTTCATATTTGCAAAATTTGCTTGACAATGGTTCATTTTTAATGTTTCTGTAAATTGATTGTGTGTGTATGCTGGGGGTATCAAAATTGTATACACATTTTAAGAGATGGTATCTATATGTTCTCAAAGTTGAATTGAATTACAGTAGCAATGTATAGTATGATGTTCGCTCAAAAGATGGTTGTAATCAAATGAGTATTATCATCATCATACAACATGCAGGACAGAGATAATAATAGAAGAGCAATTATCTTTCAAAGAGCACAAGACCATTCTGAAGTGGTATTTAAATGTTGAAGAAGTACAACAATTGAGATGTAAGTATGAAACAGAATCTCAAACTCACCTAACACTAGCTCCCATTCCTGATAAGTTTGAGACACATAGTACTGTGTGTGTTGTACACAAGGGAAGACCTGGTAGACCTCACATAGCAACAAGTCTTGCTTCTTACGCTTATGCTATGGCCACCACTTTGAGTACTTCTTGTAATTGCAGAACTCAAATGTGATTTTATTCATCTTTTGTTATTGGTATATATTGAGTATTACAATTTTAATACAGTATTTTCCTTTCTTAAAATGTGTGTACATTTTGGCACCCTCTGAACAAGGGAGACAGGGGAAGAATTGATGCTTTTGAATTTTCTTGTTAGAGACGAATACTGAATATACCATGGACTGTCAAAAGAACCAACAGATCTGTCCTAGAAGAAGTACAACTAGAGTGTTCCTTTGGTAGCAAGAATGGCTAGATTGTGTCTTATATATTTTTGACATGTGGTCATGAGAGACCTGGAGAAGTATATCATGTTTGAGAGAGTGGCAGGTCACCACCAACAACAAGGGAAAATCCTCAACTAGATGGACTGACACAGTGTCTGCAACAATGGGCTTAAACAAAAATAAGATCCTTTGCCTGGCACAGAATCAGGGAGTGTTTCACTCTGCTGTACATAGGATCCCTATGAATCAGACCCCACTAGAAGGCACCTAAGAACAACAACAATAACAATAACAATAGTATATACATATGTGTGTATTATCAATTTACCAAAGCATTAAAAGATATCATATATATTATGTTTATACTTATATGTGACACACACACACACACTTTCTTTTTATACTATCTACTATAGCCTTTAGAGATGAGTGTTGGTCTAATAAAAATTCACTCTATGTCATGTCCAATGATCACATTAGACTCAATTCCTCTGGTTATTTTGTAAATTATTTGCCAGTGATTTTTAGTTAAAGAAAGTTTTCAAGTTTACATAAATATAAGGCAAAGTTATTTATAAATTCTAAGCCCTCCATATCAAGCAACATGAAAACAAATCTGTGTGATGAAGACAAATATTGGCTTAAGTCAGTTATTGGCTTAAATTTGTTTAGAGGAAATCACAGAAGGTCTTCTAGGGGGCAAACAACATAATTCAATATGCATTTTAGAGAGCACCCTGACTGTAGTGTCAGAAACTAAGTCATAGGGGTGGGTAAATTAATCTTCCATTTTAGGATGATTATAGTAATCCACACAGGAACTGAGGATTGATAAAACTTATGTAATGTTAGGGCAGTGATGTAGAGAAAAGAGGCAAGAATGCCTCTCAAAGCCTGAGAAATTTAGCGTATGATGTCTTTGAATAAGCTAAAGGTGGGAGAAGTATTGGTTGGAAGCCAGTTTCTGAGTGTGAGCACACTGATTTTGGTGCAGCTATATGAATCAACAACAACATATGAATCAAAAACAATCAGCCATTGAAAACCCTATGAATAGCAGAGAAGCACTGACAATAGTGCCAAGCATTGCATGGGGTCGAGTTTTCCTTCTGTTGTACATAGGATCACTATGAGTAGGACCTGACTTGATGGCACCTAATAAACAAATGTGACACAAGTGGGTATAATTGAAAGGTGGACATAGATCTGTTGCTCAAGAAATGATTTTGGTTGGTGATAAAGCCATGAGTGTCATCATTACGAATTATGGGCTTAGTTTTAGATGAGATCGAGAAAAATATGTTGATTGAGAATTAATGTGGAAACTCAACTTTAAAAGAGATTCACAAAGGGAGAGCAGCCCTCCAATGAAATTGTAGAGGTGGTGGGGAGACAGAAGAGGAAAACAAGAATAGCATTATATTCTAGAAGCCAAGGGAGAAGAACGTCCAGTAGGAGGGAGTAATCAACAATCAGTGCTACAGAGTAGGAAGCAGCAGCCTGAAATTACTTAGTTCTTGACAAAATCAATTTCAGCTGAAGGATTTGGCAGTGGGAGATCATCCCAGGTTAGGATAGCTATGTGAGATAAGGAAGTACATACAATAAATATAGAACTGTTTAAAAAAGTTTAGCTTTAAAGATGGAAAATAACAAGTTTGGTAAGGGATACAAGCCAATAGTAGAAATACTATACTTCATTTAAGAATTAATCAAATCAGTGACATATGTCATATCTGAACCTAAGAAACAAAAACAAAAGGCTTTCTTCAATGAGACGTTGTTTTAGCACTCAATTGAAGGAGGGGTGTATATTTTTCCTCAAAGGTCATGCTGCAGCAATTATCATATTTTAGAACCTGCAGGATAGGTATGCTCATTCAAATTAGTAACTTTTTTATTTATCTGCCTCTGAGGAATATATTTTAAACATTTCCTGGGTTTTAAGATATAAAACACAGGATTTATAGCCTCAAAAATCTGATAACCTAGCAAATCTGCCTGCCAGCTGCATTATCCATGAACAAAATATTGAGCCTCTTAAAACCTCAATTTTCTCATTTGTAAAGTAGAGTAATAACAATAACTCTTTTACAGAATCACCGAAAAAGAATAAATAAAGGAATGAATGTATTGCTTAGTATAATATCTTTCAATTTTCAGACTTAAAATAACCTGGAAAGTTCTGTAAACTACCATACCCATGATTTACTAGGTCTTTTGGAGAGCCTGAGAATTTCCTTTTCCAACAGGTTTCCTGGTGATGATGTTGGACTGAATGGAACATTGAGAACCACAGCTTTAACACATTGACAGTCACGTAATAATAATTTTAAAAATCCAGTTTATGTAAATATTAGTGTTTCTTTGGTGGAGACAGCCCAAGGGTACAAGAAATCTCCTAGGTTCTAGAGAGTGGGAAGTCCTATGCTGTCCTCATTAAAGTCTGCTAGATTTGTCCCTTAGCACTTCTTCCTGATTTCTTATATCAGCACAACATCCCCACTCCTGAAACTCCTTGTTCAATTACCTGATCCTGCACTCTACTATCATGCATTAATTCATTCAACAAACTCTGCTACAGTGTTCATTTATACAATTTTTCCTGCCATTTTTGTTTTGACATAATTCATATGAAAGAGTTGTTTTATACCAGGACCTGGAATGGATCTCTTTATCATATCAAGCTCTGATTGTGGATTCTGACAATAAGAGTGCCTTTGAACCATGCCCTCTATTGATGTGAGTATTACTGTAACAATAAGATTTCTTCTTTCTCAGTCTCTGATATAACAAATCAAATTCATGACTCATAGGGCTCATAAAACATCCACTAAAGGCTGAGAGCAACAACAATTAATGACATACGTGTAAGTACATATCGATTAAATTAGAGATTTTTTTCACAGCTCAGTAACATTTCCAACAATAGTATTCTGGGAAATTCCATATATAAATAAGGCATGAGTTTTTATTCTGATTGAATAGATGCCACGTAATGTTATTTAAAAGCTTCTAAAATTGCCAAACTCAAAAAATCACATTATCATTTTTAGATATATAAAATGTTTTTTTTCTGTGCATATCCATGCTGCTTATGAAAGACTGTCAAAGCTGCATCCACAGATAGGCAGTGGAAGTTAAACTAGGTACTGTTGCATGTGGTACAGGTTACAAGTCTAGTTTCACTTTAAGGTTGAATTAAATAACAAATATTTTTTTTTCTGGAGGTTGGCTAGACAAAGGAAGAAACATGAGACAGTATTATATTTTCTATATTTAAGCCAAGGTTGAATGTGGATGTAGCAGTAATATTGTATGGAGACTCAATATATCCATTAAAAATTAGGTGAAATAGTAATTCTGTGCATTTCTGTTGCCAAATAAGAAGAGGAAAGAGCTTGGAAAAATTCAGAATTCTCCCTCATGCTCTTTATCAGTTTATATTATATTCTCACTGGCCCCTCAGGCAGAAACTGCTTTGCTGACCTGTGTAGTTATAGATACATTCTGCCAGTTCTCAAACTTCATATAAATGGAAATATACAGCAAAGACTATCTGCTCTTCAACATTATGTTTATGAAATGCATCTATGTTCTTACAAGTACCAGTCCTTTTTATTATTGCATAATATTTCATCATACAAATACACTGAATTTTATTTATCTGTTCTAATTCTGAGGAATATTTAAGCTTTTCTAGGTTTTTCTGGGATATAAAATATGCTTTTAACAACCATGAGCATGCTATTATAGTGGTCACATGTATTAATTTATCTTTGGCACATATTTACAAGAGAAATTGTTGGATCATAGGGAATACAAAAATTTTGTTTTGGTAGATACTGCAAAACATTAGTTTGCACCTGAACTGGTGATATTTGAGAGTCCTAAATGATCCACACATTTATGCTGACATTTAGTATTGTCATCTTATTATATGTTAGCCATTCTGATGAGTGTGTACTGATATTTCATTGCCTTTTTATTGCATTTCCTTAATTACTAACAAAGCTTGGTGCCTATTCATAGGCTTTATGACCATTTTTGAAACCCTTCTTTTCTGAAGTGCCTCTTTGAGTATTGTACACATTTAAATAAACAGGTTGCATTTTTTAATATGTAGGAGTTTATTATATGTTATTGTTACAAGTCATTTGTTAGATAGAAGTATTGTGACTATTTTCCCCCAGGCTGTGGCTTTCCTTCTCACAGTTATGGGCTTATATCAATGGACAGAGTTCTTAATTTTAATACAGTTCAGTTTATCTGTGTTTTACAGTTAGTGCTTGCTGGGTCTTAATTAGTAAATCTTTGCTGTATATTACCTGTGGATAATTTGGGTTATGCCTTAAAATTGCACACCAGATGTAACCAATGATACATCACTGATCACAGCTATAGCATGGTTTATGTTAACGTACTCACTATTGGCCTGCAGCTGTAGCCCTGTGGCATCCGATCCCGTCAGATCGCGCAAGCTAAGCAGGGTCGGGCCTGGTTAGTACTTGGATGGGAGACCGCCTGGGAACACCAGAAGCTGTAGGCTTGAGAGAAGGACCTGGCAACCCCCTCCCAAAAATCAATCTGCCATTGAAAACCCTACAAACAGCAGAGAAGCACTGACAATAGTGTTACCCCTGTTGTTCAGAGGGAAGCTATGAGTCAGATACTGACTCCACGGCACCTAACAACAACTCATTATTGACAAATACTGGTTGCCTATGATTCCTTTATCTTTATTCAGAGACACTCATATCATTGAAAATATAGATTTTTCTCAGCTAAATGACCTCTAACTATATATCTACCTATTATCCAACCTCCAGCAATATGTATGCAAGAATGTAGCTACTATGAAAATTAGTAAAATAAAACTTACTTAGCTGATGGATAGTCTTTTTCTAGGACCTTGAAGTCAATATCATGACCATGATACGATTCTTGAAAATGGAAGCTGAGAATTGAAGATGTCAGCAGAGTCTGGGTTGTTAATGGCATTAAAACTGATTAATTTATACTGCTTTTGAGAGAGATATTAAATCACCATTGTTTAATCCAGTTATTCAAGTTTATTTGGCCATTATGAGGCCTGGGATTTAATCATGTACCTGGGTAAGGAAAGGACTTCAAGTTTAAGCTTAATTTTCTGTTTAGCAATGCACAGATAAGGGTAAAGAATTTCCTACATCCAAACCAATGGCTAATGCTATTTATATTTTTCTTGATTTGAAAGTTAAATTATATAATAGAAAAAGTATTACAAAGATATATTCCTACATGGAGGTGGATGATGGGTGACATGAATTTCTTTTTAAAAAGTCATATTTATCATTCTGTTGTTTCATTACAAAACAATAACTCAAAGTATTAAAACATCAAAAGGAAATGCAAATACTTATTATAAAAGTACCAAAGAACAAGAATTTCTGCTAACAGTGTCCTCAAGATTCAGTTAGTCTTTTTATGCCATCTTTTAAAACAAATGGTAAACTAATGTGAAACTGTAGTACTGTTAAGAAAAAAATTATTCAATGACACTCATTAAAGCATGGTAAAGTTGACTTTGTTTTGGACCATAGAGATAAGTATAGGCACCACTGAAATAGTGCCTTTCAGTTTGAGCAAAAGATTAGGCTGAACTCTGAATATGGCATGAGGAAGTGGGAATTTATAGCCAAGGGGCAGTGGGAGAGATGTCACTGAACAGGAAGTGACTAAGAGGAAACATAAAAGGTAAGGGGGATTATAAACTGACCTAACAAGTTTCTTGGTGAAGACAAATCAGGGAATTAGACATCACCTGGAAGGAGGAGAAGGATGAGCAATGTAATTAGATACTTGGGATGATCAGTTCTAAAGGATGGAGTGGTAGTTCTGGCAAAAATGTTCTAGCAGAATTTTTTTGCTAAAATTGGATTTTATGAGAAAGTACACAGATGGACCTAGAAGAAGATTCAGAGGCTTGGTTAAAGTATGACCAAGAAAACTGTCTATGTCAGTATTGTTGTTGTTGTTGTTGTTGTTGTTAAGTGCCGTTGAGTCGGTATCTGACTCATAGCGACCCTCATAGGGTTTTCAATGGCTGAGTGCTTGCCTTGGGATTGCCTTGGGAGTGGATTGCCAGGCCCTTCTCCCATTTATGCGGTGCTAGGAATTGAACTCAGGGTCTCAGAGACCGCAGCACAGCACTCTACCCACTGAGCTAAATCCTAGCCCATGTCAGTATTAGCATAGTTAATAAAGGTTACTGGATACTCTAGCGATAAATTTAGCAAAATGTATTTCATAAAATTCCCGTCTTTTAAAAATTGTGTATTATTTGACAAAACCATTTCCTTGGTGACAGAAAGAATAGTGAGAAGGGGAGGGAGCAACAAGTTGTGATAAAGAGCAGGTGAATAAGAGCAAAGTACACTCTACAATTGTATGAACATGCCATTATGGACCCGGCTATAACCCTCCTGGGAATTTATCCAAAAGAAGATAAGTCATCACACCAAAAGGACACCTACACTTTCATATTTAATGCAGCACTCTTCACAATCACAAGGATATGGAATTAACTAAGATGTCCAACAATATAGGAGTGGATTGAAAAACTGTAGTATATATACACAATGGAATATTACTCAACAATAAAGAACAATGAAGTAAGGTCATTTACAGCAAGATGGATGGATCTGGAGAACATCATCTTCAGCAAGCTAACCCACTTCCCAAAAGACAAACAACATGTGTTCTCATTCATATATGGTAGCTAAATCTAACTTAAGGCCAGAAAGAAAAACAAAACTATATGTATATAGATTTATAAAAATGAATATTCATACATATTTAAAAAGGGAAAATACAAACAAAGTTGAAAGAAGAAGAGAGAGGATCAGCCATGAACAGAGGCTGGGGAAGGAGAATGAAGAAGGGAAATCAAGTAGAAAGGAAAAAGGGAAGAGGAAAATCTCAAATATATGATTCAACTATATGAATACATGGGAAATATGGCTCTGTAAAACATTTAAGTTGATGAATGTGTAAACAAAGGTGATGTAGCAGTTGCATAATGGATATAGCAAGAATCTTACTACTTTGTGCCCCACAAACATTTATAAACAAATAAATGAAAACAAAATGGCTTTATGGAACCCATTATATTGTACATTAATTAAAAATAAATTAACTTTTAAAAAGAAAGAAAACATTGGGTTAAACCCAGTTAATCAAGATTTTTCAACGACAGAAATTTTCAGGGCTGGATTTGTGATTCTCCAAAGAAGGAAATAAAATTGTTACGCTCAGACAATTTGTCTTTCATACAATATCTTACAGGATCAATGTTCTTTAAAACCTACTTTTGAAAATGCTGGCCTAGCCTCATCCATTACATAAATTATACATTGAAGAGGATGTTGGTTCTAAATACTTAACTTGCTATCAAGGCAGAAATTTAAAAACAAATTTGCTCTTGTTATATTATTCTCTTTTAAATCCAAGAAATAAAAACGGTAAGTTGCACATTATTTTGCTTGGGGACACTTACAAAGATATATATACACTCAGTAGAAACTTGCATGGGATTACATTTGAAAGTGAATATATCTATGAGTTTTTAAATGCACCTATCATAGCATACAGATTACAAGTGACAGAAAGTGAATCTTTTAACATTCAAAGAGACAAGCTTTAGAGAAGGCTGCTCAGTCTACTACACTGTATGAGAAACCTGTGATACATTTCTAGGTTAATAAAGGATGGTAGTGATATCACATGCATATTTAATTGGTCAACATATGTTGAGTATTTGATATTGTGATATTCTCCCTGATACCATAATTAGGATGTTATTTTTTCAGTGGTTGTGAGTAATGAGAGGAGGTACCATGGCTCAGACATTGCAAAATATTATTATATGAGCACAAGTTGTCCCATGGTGCAGTTTTGTACCTACTGACTATAAAAGCAAAGGTGTCAAATACCACTTTGTCTAGAGGAACCCTTCCATAAGTAAATGATAGCTGTAAATTCACTTCTGTGTTCGTTGTAGAGGTTTTCAGGGAAACCTTTAAAGTGGAGTGTGCATTTGCCTGTAGTTACAGGTCAACCAAATCTTGCAGAATTTTATGGCAACAGCTTTAGAGCTGTCATCTCCTTAGAGTTCCAAGTATTCCTTTTATACAAAGCTCCCTGTTCATTAAGGAAAATGTGTCAATATTGATAAGAAAAATTGTTCATGGAGCTTGAGCATGCCTCTAAAGAAGGTCTAGCTTTAGACAGTAACTATGGATATCTCAAAACTATAAAAAGACAATATACATTCTTATAGGTTTGATCATTGACCATATAAATTAATGGTAAGAAAATAAGCATATAAAGACTTTTTCTTTTCTCAGCAGAAGTTGATTTTTGTTGCAGAAATGGCAGAATTATTCTCTTAATAAAGGCAAATTAAAATGCAGAGACTGGATTTAGGAGTCTGTTTTTCATGATGAATAATCATTCGCATTTTGATTCAAATGGCACAGCAGAAGGAACTGAATTGATATTGAATAATTTTTGAAATCTTGAACCAATCTCTATTCTTGAATATGTATATTTATTTAAGATCACTTTGTGCATTTAACTTTCATCTATGCATATGTCTATAGTAATTACATAAATGGACAACAATTTTTGTTTCTTACTAGAATCCAAGGAGCCTAAGCTACAATTTTCATAAAAGTAGCAACTTCTTTCTCTAATTTACATTAAGCTTTATAATAATAAATATGAAGCTTTAATGTGCCAATATACTTGCAATAAACATATGACATATCTCCACTAACAAGCAGATTGGAAATTATGGCATCATTCCACCATCTGTGCCTTGTAGAATCTAGTTTTGGAACTCTTATTTGAAATTGAAAGTTTACATAGGAGCATAAGAGGATATGACACATTAAATTCTTCTAACCTTATATCTAGATTACTACTTTCTACGTTTCAGGTGTTTCACTTATTAAAAATATGTATTTACATTAGTAAAAATTTAATTACTATTACCTTCAAATAATTTGAGTCTCCAAAAAGTTATTACCACTTTATTTTTGGAACAAGAATCAAATTATAACAAAGCTAATGAAACAACAACAATAGGAAAATAATCAAAACCACATTGCCTAATAGATATTCTGCCAAATCACCAATAATTACTGATATTTTAAAAATTATAAGAAAAAGGAGAAAATGTCATCATGGCAGTAAAGTATGAATACAGTTGAGGGTGATTTTCAATAAAACCTATCTGAAACAAACAATATTTTAATTAGAAAAGTTTACTAAATCTTTAGTTATTGGGAACAGAAAGTAAGCAAACTAATAATTAACTATTGGGGAAGAAAGTAAGAGAATGGATACTTTTAACATATCCTAAAGGGAAAATAGGGGCTGGGATTTAGCTCAGTTGGTAGAGTGCTGCGCTGCAGTCTCTGAGGTCCTGAGTTCAATTCCCAGCACCGCAAAAATGGGAGAAGGGTCTGGCAATGCACTCCCAAGGCAATCCCGAAACAGTCAGCCATTGAAAATCCTATGAGGGTTGCTATGAGTCGGATGCTGACTCGATGGCACCTAACAACAACAACAACAACAAATGGAAAATGGGCTGGGGTTTAGCTCAGTTGGTAGAGTGCTGCTCCACACTATCTGAGACCCTCGGTTCAATCCCCAGCACCACAAAAATGGGAGAAGGATGTGACAATCCACAACCAAGACAATCCTGAAACAATCGGCCATTGAAAACCCTATGAGGGCTGCTATGACTTAGACCTGATTCCAGGGCACCTCACACCAACAAAAACAAAGGAATGACACCCTATGTATCTGTCAGCTTGTGCTATGGAGGCTTGAGTTTTCTGTGATATTGAAAGCTATGCCAACAGTATTTCAGATACCAGCAGGGGCATCCATGGTGGACAGGTTTCAGCTGAGTTGACAAGACTAGGGAGAAGGACATAGTACCCCACCCTCAAAACAACTGGCCATTGAACACCCTATGAATAACAGAACAGCGCTGTCAAACCAATGCCAGAGAATGAGTCACCCACGCTGGAAAGGACTCAAGAAATCACTGGGGAAGGGTCGCCGCTTCAAAGTAGAGTTAACCTTAATGACAAAAATTGAGTAAAGCCACCTAGGACCTACTTTTGCAAATGTGGGAAAACTCAAAATGAGAACATGCATAATGGTTGCTACATTGAAATCAAATATAAAAAGATCATGTGCGTGGCACAGTGTTGGGTAGTGTTTTGTTCTTTTGTACATACAAAAGAGCCAGAGGGACTCAATTGTACACAACAAAAATAGGAACAGCAAAGGGAGGACAAGAATTGTGTTATGAAAAACCTAACACAGACAGAGTAGGCTTTTAGGAGAAGATCACTTCTGTATGTCCTTACTTTTGTTCCCCAGCTGATGGGCAGATCTGAATTCTATAGAAACATAATTAAAAGCAATACTAAGATCTCTCTGATACACTCAATTAAAATTAGATCCTAGCTTTCTCAGTGCCCACTCCTTGCTCCTGCTACATATCAGAATCACCTGGCATGTTTGAAAGTATTACCCATGCCCACATCTAGCTCTTGTTGTTGTTGTTGTTAGGTGCCATCAAGTCGGTATCCAACTCATAGCAACACTCTGCACAACAGGGGAATCACTATAGTCAGTACTTCTCTGCTGTTCATAGGGTTTTCAATGGCAGATTGATTTTTGGGAGGGGGTTGCCAGGTCCTTCTCCCAAGCCTACAGCATCTGGTGTTCCCAGGCGCTCTCCCATCCAGGTACTAACCAGGCCGGACTCTGCTTAGCTTCCGAGATCTGACGGGATCGGACGCCACAGGGCTACCACTGCAGGCCACATCTAGCTCTAGGCCAATTGAATCAGAATATGTATACTGGAGCTTGGGCATGTGGTTGATAATTACAGTACTAAATCCCTGCTATAGTATACACACATACACACACACACACATGCACATATATTCTACTTTATATACTAGTAGGAACTTTCTCCCTGATGCACTAGCTATTAGGGAACAATAGCCTTCCTAAATGCAAAAGGGAAAAGCACATTCTATATTTTCTATTTTTATATTAATTTTAATTAAAGAATATCACCAAGATCAAAAGGATGAGGATATGTAACCCATCCTTTCTTCATGTAATATTGAATATAGGCAGACTTAATTGCCATATATATACAAACATGCTGTGGTAAGAGACATTTAGTGAGTGAGAGTTTACTGGAGTAAGAAAACCTGCCATTTTTGGCAAAACACAGTGGTGATTTCATGGCATAATATCAATCCAGTCATTATTCATATAATATCCATATAGTGCTTTTATATCTTTTGTGACAGAATGTAATATTTAGTAATAAATTAAGAACTAGCCAGGCGCAGTGGCGCACGCCTGTAATCCCAGCGGCTTGGGAGGCAGAGGCAGGAGGATCGCAAGTTCGAGACCAGAGTCAGTCTGTATAATTTAGCGAGACCCTGTCTCAAAAAGTACAAAAAAAATGGGCTGAAAGTGTAGTTCAGTGGTCCGGCACTTGCAAAGCATGCAAGCGCAAGGCCCTGAGTTCAAACCCCAGCACCCCAAAACAATAAAAAATGAAAAAGGAAAATAAATAAATTAGGAACTAAAGACATTTACCCTGTAGCAAAAAATGCCACCCCATATAATGATAAATTATTTTCTTTTATCACTGAAATATTTTATTTTACCACTGGAACTTTCTAAAGAAAAAAGTGCACGAGCATTGTCACAAAGGAAATACTTTCTTTGTTATTTTCTTCTATTTCCCTGTTTTATCTATGATAAACACTTTAAATATACGTGCTGGTATTTAAACTGTTTCAATCAAAACTTATAAAACACAAATTTTCGCCAGCTAAGTTACATGGATCAACATCCAATATAGTGTATTGAAACACACAGAGGTGTAAACAGATGTAAATAAAACTGTTCTTAAAAAATCATTATTTTGTTAATGTATTTAAAATACATTGAAATAGCCAGGCACTATGGTGCATGCCTGTAATCCCAGCTACTCAGGAGGCTGAGGCAGGAAGATCGCAAGTTTGAAGCCAGAGGCCGCTTACACAAATTAGCAATACCTTGTCCCAAAATAAAAATTTAAAAAGGGGACTGAGGGAGTGGCACAGTAGCAAAACACTTGCCTTGCATGTGTGAGGTCCTAGGTTCAGCTACTCAGGACTGCAAAATAAATAAATTAGCAAATAAATAAATACTATACTATGCTATGCATAAGGAATAATAAGCAAAGGTCTCTCAGGAATTTATAGTTTGTTGAATGATATAGGCGTGCACATACATAACTCTATTATGCTTGGCTCAGTGGTCAGAGAAGTTTTCACAGAAGAGGTTAAAGGTAAGTTGGAATTCACTTACACTCAACAGCTTCCCCTTACAATTTCTGTAAAATATAACTAGGATTCTGTGTGTATATCTCTTAAAAATTAATACGGCCAATCACAATAGTGTATAATCTTAAGACAATTCTAAATCTATTTACAAGTGATGCCTATGGTCAAATATGATCATATGATCATTCTTCTAGTACCCAGAACTTCAAGTTTGGTACAGAATGAAAACTGCATTCTTGTTTCATAAAATAAAAATCAAATTCTCTTACTTGTATAGTTCTCACTTTCAAAACGAGATATATTTTAATGAGATGTGGCCCACTGTCAATCTGAATTAAGTGTAATTTATAGGAATTCATATGTATTTATTTACACGAGGAATGTTTTTGAAGACAGATGGGTGTTTTTATCTGGGTGCCATGACGCAGGCCTCTAATTGCAGTAACTCAGGAGGCTGAGGCAGGAAGATCATGAATTTGGGGCCAGAGGAAGGCTGTGAAATTTAGGGAGCACTTGTCTTAAAATTAAAAAAAAAATAAACAAGGGCTGAGGGTGCAGCTCAGTGATAGCATGCTTGCCTAGCGTATGTGAGGCACTGAAAAATAAAGTGTTTTTTCATCATTTAGGACGTTAGGATGGAAACATGAAATGTATGTGTTGCTCACTGGCACCAGAGATTATGAGCTGCTCTCACAATTGGCTTTTCATTGCACAAAGAACATCCATTATATGCTTGAGATTCCTATGCCAGGAGGCTTAGAACAAATGATAGAAGCCAATTGTTTGTAACTTTACTTCTTGCCAAGCATTTCACTTATGTGTTCTTTGGTTATAGAAAGAGCCAGGGCTGTTTTAAGTGAAAGAGGTAGCTGTTCTCATCTTGCAATCTGATGGATGTTACAGTATATAGCCTATATAATAGGATACAATGGTCATGCTATCCCCTTTGACCTTGCCTGATATTCCATAGAGTTATAATTCTGTGTTAGATAATACATTTGGAGGATTTGCCTCCAATATCACAACTAAGTGCACATAGGCAATGCTATATTGGTGAATGAGAAGCATTTCTCACTCTCAGAGAAGATTAATATGATTTCGTGGATTGAAGCAAGTAAGTTTTACTTTATAGGAAGTTATGTAGCCAAATGAATTTAGAAACAATCACAACAATAGCAACTTAAAATAAGCCTCAGAGAGTTGAATGGAGGCAGACGCTGGTGAATAAAGTTTAGGTTAGATCTTGGAAGCTAAGAAGGGTCAGCTTAGCTAGTCCTTGGATGGGAGACCACCTGAGAATACCAGATGCTATAGGCTTGGGAGAAGGACCTGGCAGCCCACTCCTGAAACAATCAGCCATCAAAAACCCTATGAATAACAGAGAAGCAATGACATAGTGCTGGGCATGGCACAGTGTCAGGTAGTTTTCCTGTTGTACATAGGGTCACTATGTGTCAGGCATGACTCAATGGCACCTAACAACAACAACAACAACAACAACAACAACAACAACAACAGCATCATGGATTTGTAGTGAGCATTTTGCATTGTGCATGATAACTATGCACTTGATCTTATAAATGCCTGGTTTTGTATAGGAACAAATTTGGAATATGAATAATAAGAAACAGGGAAAGAGAATTGCTGAAACTTCTGTATTTAATGTGTGAACTCAACAACTGCAGGCACAAAGACTGTATATTCTCTGAGTGATTATAAAACCCTTGATAGAAATAAGACTCTATACTGATATTCACTGGAATGGGACATGAAACAGAGTAAACTGGTAACAAAAACTCAGGGCAAAGAAAGGAGTTGCTCTGGATACAATTATCATAGATATGATTTCCTTAAGGAATAATTTTTTTCTTTATTTACTTTTACTTTTGGTGGAAGTGATTTAGAACTAGCATCAATAGTAATAGGCATATGATGTTAATTCCATAATGAGCTGAAGTGTTAATGGTTCATTGCAGAATACTGATTCAATCTTAAACTACTCTCATTTTAATTATCCTAAAAAATTGAATGAAAACACAACAGTAGGACCAAGCACACCTAGTACCTAAGATTTCTTCAGATACATTTAGAAGAAAAATATTTCAACAGGTAACATTTCATTTCAATTGCAACAAAGAATGGAAAGCCCAGAATGGGATCAAGGACAACCTCTTAAGGTTGTTTTTGTCATAATAAAAAAATGCAAGGAATACATGGTTTCTAAGGTCCCACCAGGAACTTGGAATGTGCATACTAATAAGCATTCTGTGGGTTTCTTTAGTGTTCTAGAGTTTAAGAAGGACTGCCTAGTACATGGTAAGGCCAAGGTAGTGAATAATTGGCCCAGGAAAGAGGAAACCTATTGTTGTAATGGGATTTTTTAGTTGTATTTTTGTTTTTCTGTGATGTCAGGGATGAAATCTGGGCCTTTCACATGCTAGGCAAGTACTCTAACAGTGAGCTACATCCTCAGTCTGATTTTTAATAAGTTCTCCAATTGATCCTAAAGAACATCCAGAAACAAAAACATCTAGTTAGAATTTTATCTTATATATTATATATTTATACCTTATATTTTATATATATATATATATATATATATATATATATATATATATATATA
>VMDO01017551.1:28295-44694 GCA_007922755.1 Pedetes capensis | reverse complement strand
AAGCAGAGCACTGGGGGGCCAGTAATTGGTGTCTCTGATAATCAGGGAATTACAGGCGCCATGGAATTCTGCCAAAATGGCACCCGGGATCCCCCGTATACAAGGCTTCCTGACAGGTTTTCTTAGTCCTGTAGCAGGACATTCTGTTCCTCCCAGGGCCTTTGTACTTTCCTGGCAGGAAGTTGGCCAATTTGCCCTGCACTCTCCCAATGAAAGACTACAACAGACTCGCAATTTTCTACACTTCCCAACAAAACCCATCACCACCCTAATCTCAGATACAAAATTAAGAACACGTCAGGAGAAGTAGAAAAGAAACCCATCAAAAACTTGGAGTTGATTTGTTAAGGAATCCAATTTCTGAGCCCATTCATTTGAATCCAAATCTTTAGGGAACAGAGGGTGTTCTTACATTTCCTGAGAAAATGCTGTGATATCGAGGAGGGGGGCTGGTGTTGCAATAGATTGTCCCACATACCTGACTCCCTGAACACTGTGTTGCAAGGCATACTTTTCAGAAAAGAAAGTAATAAAAGGCAAATAAACTTGTTGTTGTTAGGTGCTGTCAAGTCGGTATCCGACTCATAGCGACCCTCATAGGGTTTTCAATGGCTGACTGTTTTCGGGATTGCCTTGGGAGTGGATTGCCAGGCCCTTCTCCCATTTATGTGGTGCTGGGAATTGAACTCGGGACCTCAGAGACTGCAGTGCAGCGCTCTACCAACTGAGCTAAATCCCAGCCGGCAAATAAACTAGCAACTTTCAAATCTGTTTCATCCTTGCCCACATTCTCCAACTTCTATTGATTTGTCACCATGTTTTACAGTAGAGACCATTCCTTTGTTTTCACTATATACTCTTATTCAGCATCCACAATCCTGACTGTTTCTATTCCTGAGTATGAGAGGGCTGCTAACACTGGCAAACTTTTCACAATAATAGGCTGGCTGGGAAACCTGAGCAAACAAAGAATGGAGAAAGTTATCCCGGGTCTCCGGCCAAAATAATTTGCCTGTGATAAACAAAATGGACAATTTCCATTTCCAGCCCCACAGCAGATTAAAACCACCTGTTGTTAATTCTCTTCAAATATTTGACAGTTCATAATCTTTTATGTTTCTCAGTTATGTCATGACTTTTTGTTGTAATTTTAACCCATGCAGCATTATTTGTTTTGCTTTGACTTCCTACTTTTAGAACCATCACTTCTAACTTACCTGAACCTCTTCCATGTCAAAATTCAGACAGGAATCTTTAGCTCTGTTCTTACTCTATAATAAGTGATGCCCACCTTAGTGCAGAGCTTTTGCCTAACTTTTCTGGAGCAGCTCCTTGCCTTTGCTGCTCATTCCCATCCCAGGAGTGGAAGATACTGGTTCATCCCCATGTCACCTATTTGCAGCCACTAGATAATGTGAGCCCTCTCACAACTCCCCAGGCCTCTTGTTCACTAAGGGGCCTAGCAAGCAAGAGAATGAATTTGTATTGACCAAATGAAAGTCCCTCTAACAAATGATTGCTTACAGAGAGGTAGGTGGATTGTGGGGTAAAATAAGTGATATTAAAACATGCAGAGATTGGCCCAAGTGGGAAGACATTACCATCCATAGGACTAAAGAAGTGAGGAAAAAAAGTATTTTACAGAACCTAGAATGAGTGTGAAATGTGGGGAAGGGATACTCTCTGGGAGCTGTAGGCTTGGAAGGATTCTGCTTCTACTAGAAGTGGCGCTAACATAGAGGAGCAAGCAGGGAGGAAAATGACGATCAGATTTTCCTCTTGCTCCCAATCTTCTACTCATTATTCACTCTGGCCTGACAACGTATAGTCAGAAGGGCACCTGGATTATGTAGATCTTAGACATCAGGCTTCTAGGGCTCCAAACTAGATCAATAAGGGTAAGATTGGTTTTATGGCAGAAGGAGCTAACAGAATAACCAGCCCATCCTTGAAGACCTGAGGTTCCCAATTTCCTCCTTGAAAGCTCACGTTATCTGACTGTGCCACCCTCTACCACTTCTCAGGGCTGTCATCTGCTCATGTCCCTTTCTGCCACAGCCCCTGCCATCATCCTAGGTAACTTCACTGGGTATGCAGATGACACTTCCAACAACCTAGCCTCAAAGTTCATTTACCTCCACCAAAACAACAGCTTTTCTCTGTGTCCTAGTTCACCAACCTATGGTACATTACCTATTGTTTTTGCTAGGAGAGAGGAAGCAGGTTGTCAGTGAGGCATGAGCTCTCTGTTTCCTACTGCAAACTTACCTGGATCCATTCTCTCCCTCTTTCTCTCAGTTTCAAAGACTAGGCTCTATCTCCTGTCCAGAGTAGTCTATCAACCTGTGATTTGTATTTGATCCCTTCCTATCTCTATCAAGTCTTTGCTCCATTGCTTACATTGTCTTTCATTCTACCATCATTTTTCTTGTAGACCATATGGAAGTCCTTTTCATGTATGTGTGTGTGTGTGTGTGTATGTATGTGTATATATATATATATATATATATATATATATATATATATATGTATAGTGCAATGGTACTTATCTGACCTGATATGTTCTTCTAGCTGCTATCTTGCTTCACTTCTTTTCAAGATCCTTCCAACAGCCTGCACTGACCATCTTTACTTTTCTCATCCCCTCCCACTAGTTAACCTGTGGTAGTCAGGCTTAGCCCCATCATTTATTCCACTGAACCCAGTCCAAAAAAGAACTCTAATTATTTTCAAAATTCCAAATTCAGTAAACTCCTTCCAGTCTCTCTGTGTGGCCCCTGACATTGTCGACCATTCTCATAGCCATTCTTTGCCTTTGTGACTTCTCCTCCTATTTATGACTTTTCTTTCTTGGTTTCTGTTGCTGAATTTGCTTGCTATGCTATTACTTAAATGCTAGCATTATGGAAGATTCTCTTCTTGGCCCATTTCTGTCACTAGGTGTGATATTCCTGTAGATATTATCCTTTATTTTCTGGGAGTTTCAGCTACCACCATATGTTGATGGTTTTAAATTCCTGCCTCCAGCCCAGACCTCATTTCAAAGTTCCAGTTTCAACACAATTACTTAAGAAATACTTAAGTAGCACTTTCTGTGATCTAGGTACTGAGTTTTACAAATTCTAATTCATATAACCCCCATAGCAGACCTATGTGGTGGGTATAGATGAGCAACTTGTAGTCATTGACTGTTCATATTACTTGTCCCAAGTGACACATCTTGTAATTGACAGAGCCAGGAATTGATCTCAGACATCCTGGCTCCCAAATCATATTCTCAACCATTATGCTGTCCTACCATTTTATAAATTCTTCACTTTTAGTATCCCTTGGGTACTTCTAAGTTTACAAATCCAAAACTTTATTCATCGTTGTCCTCTGAAAACTGACTTCTCTTGAGTCTAACCAACATTGAACAAGTTAATATTCAGAAATTCCTTCAAATTTGTGTCCTTCAATCATTTGGCCAACATTTAATTAGCTATTTTGAAATAAATTGATGTAATAAACATTATAAACTTATATTTTTATGGTAGAGACATATCTCTTGATACAATATGGAATTTTGATATTTTTAAAAAATGTATTTCATAATTATTCCATCATTTATAAACAAATGCTCAATTAGTAAGGATGAAGTTTCACTTCCATAATTATGTTCTGACTCTTTTAAAAACACATCTTAAAGTTTTTATTTTTCTTATTTATTATTGTTGTTGCTAGGTCCTGTCGAGTCAGGTCTAACTGTGACCCTTATACAGATTTCAATGACTAATTTTTTTCAGGATTGCTTTGAGAGTGGATTGAAACATCCTTCTTCTGTTTTTGCAGTGCTGGGGATCAAACTCAGAGCCTCAGAGAGTGCACAGCAGCACTCTACCAACTGAGTTAAATGCCAGCCTTTCTTATTTATATGTCAGCAAAATATTTTATGGGCACTTTTTGAGTATTAACATTTTTAAATGGATAATGCCAAATAAATCACATGTTATTTGACATTGATGTTTCTGGATCTAATAGCTCAGACTCTCTTTCCACATATGTGATACAGTTTTAAAGTAAACCAAAATTACTATGGAAATAAACTTGGCTAACATGTCAATGCACGTTTTATACATCAAGAATCTTTATGAGATTGTAGGTAAATTCGTCTTAATGAGCTATGCTAAATACTTTTAAAACCACAAGCCAGATTTACAAATAAAATTCCTTAGCACTTTTCCTATAACATTTGAAACAGAGAATCAGTTATAATTAGAATCTTGGGGACAAATAAACTCACTGTTCTTTTTTTGTATATATTCCTGCAATATAATTTGGTTTCATATTGGTAGATTAAGTGAAATGGGCCACCTAGCAAGATTATGGGAATGTCAGCAATTAGTCTAATGCTATTTTGCTGTGCACACTGTGGTTTCAGTTCTACAAAAAGAACACATCAAATCAGTCAACTTTCAGTAACAAAATCTTAAATTTTTCTTGTATGGCAGAGACGAGGCATTCTATTTTATTTTTCACTTTAAATTCTAGAAAAGTTTTAATAAAATAAGAGAAATAGAAATATATTTACTAATTTGCTTCTACTTGTCAAAGCAGACTGAAACTTTTTTAAAATGCTAGTGAATTTTCCCCACTTTCTTCAATTCTTGTCATCTCATTAATATTCCAGAATTTGTCTGAAACAGACAACCCTTGGTGGGCACATTAAGATGTTTAAATTTTGTCTACTAAAATATGTAATAACAAGGCACATCTTCTAGGTAAATAGCATCTTGCAATGCTTTAGTTAGTTTCAGAGTAGTAGTTGACAGTAGGTGCTAACCTTAGATGCCTCTTATATGGCTGCTCTGTTTGGGGAGAAGACATGTGGCTATACCTTGCAAACTTACATGCATGCTTCCCGTCATTCCACAGTGAGAAGAGGATGACATCAATGAAGAGTTAGGGTGGGTTATCTTGTTTGATTTTGTTTTTCCTCTTCCACCTCCAGGTGCTATGTGGTTTAGAGTGATTGGGATCAATGTAGCTGGAAATAGCAATTTAAGTGGTTGCGTGTGGAAACTTGGGTTATTAATTGACACCACAGTTATGAGTTACACTAATGGTATTTAAGTATCTTTTATGATTGATGCCTTGGGCAGCTATTTGCAATGGACTGATTCATAATCCAGCTCTGCATTCTCTTCCTTTTGGGAAGTGTACAAATTATGTAATCAATGTTCCCCCAAACAGAAATCAGGGATCATCAACATTCCTGTCTGTCCCTGAACTCCCTTCCCATATTTAATATTACCAAGCTTTGGGGCTACCCTCTCTGTGCTATACCATCCCAAATACCTTATTAGGAGGGGTTATCAATCACTCTTTCTTTCCCCTCTCTCTTCAACTTTAACCCCGTTGAAGGCAGAAGCAATCCTATTCTTCATTTCTAATCCCTACAGCAATGTCTGGCACACAGCTCATCTCTTAAAATGTTCATTGAGAGAAAAAAATGAGTAAGTGTGTGCATTCTGAGGGAGAACTAGAAAAATTCCCTAGAAGACAATGAGAAGCATAGGAGAGCCTGTGAAAATAAACTTAGACTTGAAACACCAAAAATAACTATAGCTCTCTTTCGAAGATCAGGATATCAACAATAAATGATTAGGATCCTTTGGAGGATTTTTGCCACTAATAACTTATAGACAACAACTATATCCTTCTTGAACTTACATTTGAATTGTCTGTAAGATATGGTTCCTCTGGTTGCGGAAGCAGCTTTTTCTCAGCAGATGTTGATGTTTATGGTATAAAGAGGTCAAACTCTTCATGTATGTGATGGAGTGTGACAGCCAAAATTATGAAGGGATAATACCCTTTTTAACACTTAAATTCACATATTATTTACTTGGATGATATAACAAATTCATTGGAAATGAGATGCAATTTAACAAATTAGAGAATAATAAGCTTTAAATCCCAGATAGGGCCTCTTCTCTAGTTTTTTAACTTTTCAATCTCTTAACTAAATTTTTAAGATTTCCAGGCTTCAATCAACTTTATGTACTTCTTCCCTTCAGAAACAAAGCCTCACAGTTTGCATTCCTGGACTTGGGATTTCATTGCCTCAAAAGCGTTTTATTCATAGAAGATCTATGGCTACTTTGATGCTTAAAGGCTTGCAAGGAACATTACCAATTGTCTTTGAAGTTCTCTGCAAAAAATATCCATGTTATGGTTTAGATCTAAAATGCCCCTCAAAGGTCATATGTTTGAACGTTTGGTCCCCAGCTGGTGGTGCTGTTTATAGAAGGTATAGAAACTTTGGGGAGCAGGTTCTAGCTTTGCGAAAGTAAGTCACCAGGGGTGGGCCTTTGGAGGTTTTTACCCAGATCCACAGTTCCAGTTACTCTTTTTGCTTCCTGATTGCCAAGATGTGATGAGGTCATGTGCCACCTGCCCCATGGCCTGTCTTACTGTCATGCCTGCTCTATCTCCAGGGATTTAAATCCTCTAACTGTAAGCTCTCAATAAGTATTTCCTCCCATAAGTTTTCTTTGGTCACTTTCTCTGCCACAGTGACATACTAGCTGACTAATAAATTCCTAAAATCTTGTATATAAGAAATCTGAAAACCTTCCTGTATCCCATCTACCATTCTAGACATCATATCCTTCAGTAATGCTACTTTGAAACCAACCCTAGTTAAGTGTAATGACGTGAAATATTTGAAAGGGAGTTATCTCTTTAAGTGGTATTCCTCCATTCTCATGAGAAATTTTCAGCTTGATATTGAGTTCAACTTTTGAAATTTAATGTGGTCATTTGCATCTTCCATTCTTTTCCCTTTATTCCTTTCCTGCAATCCATTTTGTTCTGTACATATATTCAGTTTCTTATTCTTCATAATATTTACTCTTTTTTAGCCAATTACATATAGCATGTGCACATGTATATGAATCTTCAGGGCTAATGCTTTACCAGAATTACTTTGGAATGAAATTAAAATGTTAGCCTTTTCCAATTGAATGTATACTTTTTAAAACTCAAAAATGATATTTCTACATATCCCCTTAAAACATTATTTCTTCAATGATCATTTTTGAGTGGTTATTATTCCATGAATATTTGAGATAGTAACACTAAGGTATTCAACTATAAATGAAAAACTATTACATAGATTATTTTATAGTAAGAAGTCCAGAGATATTCATGTGAGCTCTAGACTGCTACCAAGGGACCAAAATTATTCAGCTTTTCCCTTTACCAACTTGAGTATCTTAATTAGAATGATTAGAATATACTAAACTATGCTGCTGTGACAAAAAATAAAATACTTCCGACAACTTAGAAGGTCAACACAAAAATACAGCCAACTGTGATGGGGCAGTCATTCAGGAACCAACACACCTTCCATTTTATCTTCAACATGTAGCAAAGGTATGTGGTGGAAAAAGCATGTGAGGGATCATGCATGGAGGTTTTATGGCCAGGAGGAGAAACACAGTGCATCAGTTGCACCCATATTCCTTTAGCTGGAATCCATCACATGGCCAACTTTGGCATTTAATTGGTTCCATTATCACTTATACTTGCAAGAATGTCCGGAAAGAATTCTTAAAAAAGGAAAAGCAAAGGGGAAAAGATATTTGGTAGGAAACTAGTAATATCTATCATGGTGATACAATGAAAAGTAATGTATAGTTTCAGTCTTTTGGTATTTATATTAAAATAAAAGATAAATGCTATATTGTGAGTGTTACTGAAGAGATTTTAATAAAATGCCATAAGATTTCATAACCAGAGTAGCTAATTCTTTTTAGAGAACTTAGGGAAAGTTTCAAAGAGAATGAACACTTAAATTGGATATCAATGAAAGATTTGGAATTTATTAGGAAAGAAGTATATCTAGAAAGGTAGGATGACGCCACGTTGTATTTTTAGTATGTTCTTTGCTAGAGTTATATAGGCATTGGAATGTCACAAGAAAGTTTTCAGCAAGAGTCATGAGATTGCCTTTATCATTAAGTAATAGTTGCTATTGGTGGAATGTATAATCTTACAGCTTCAGAATGCCAAGATTCAGGAGACTTACAGTCTTTGATTAGAGGAAAAAAAGGGTGTCAACCAGGGAGGCTGAGACTATCTCACCTCTAAGGTCTCTGATAATGAGTCCATTTGGTTTATCAACTCCTAGAATGTGTTCATCTAGTATCGTATCAAATAGTTCCTGGGTGGCTCATTGTACTTTGATAATCAAAGCTACTGAGCTCCTTTTCCAACTTCCTTCTATTGGGTTTAGCTTTTTTCTCATAGGTAATCTTTGTGACACTCATGGTGTTCTTTGGAAATGTAAAAAATAACTGTTAATCTTTTGCCCTCCAAAATATGTTTGTAAGTACACAAGGCTCACATGTGCTCTCACAAGTTTGGAGGGTTCTCTCAAAGCTTTCTGGGAGTATCCAAGTTAAATATAGTAAATCTAATAAAAAACCTACTTATACTTCAATATGACAACTCCTTAAATAGTTAAAAGTTTTAATAGTCTTTCATTTATTTGCCACACGCTGATGCTACTTCAAATACTGTGCTAAGCACGTTTTTACTATTACCTCATTAAATCCTCATAGCAATCTTATGAGGAAAATACTACATTATGTTTCACATCTTCCAAATGAGAAAACTGAAGCACAAAAGGATGAAGTAACTTCCCCAGGTTCACACACCAACTGAGAGAAAGGAACAGAATTTGAAAGTAGGCAATCTGGTTCCTGAGTCTATGCACTTAGACCTGCAATTCATTATTGATGTTCAACTTGGAAATATGAAGTCCAGCTTTTATATTTGTATGTCATAACTTCCCAGTCCCTCATAATTGGCCAGTTCTAGACATCATGGATGTACTACTATAGCATCATATTGGATTGGGTTTATTTTAGCCACAAAGGGATCTTTCCTGCTGAGGGAGAAGAACAGAAAGAGAGAGGAGGCCCGTGGGTCTTTCTCAGTATCACCCTATTCTGGGTCCCCTTGGGCAAGGATTAGAAAGAGCTTCAGGGTTGGCTGTATTTGTACAACTTTGCTATACAAGATCCCAGGGAGTCATGCATGAATTTTTTTCTTCTCAGAGTGAAACCTATCCCAGCTTTGAAAGAATCATCCCCAAGGGAATTAAATAGCCCCTAATTAACAACAATGCTACTAAATCCCAGCTTGAACCACAAAATAACCACACTTGAGGAATCCACACTCTTAAATAAGGACGGACTGTTAATCTATGCTGATGCCTTTAGCCTGATTTTACTTTATTGGAAGGATTTTATAAGGGCTATTATCTCCTGGTTTACATAATCCTACATTTCCCTTAACCCAATGTGAATTGAGATTCACAGGAGTTTGAATTTACAATCCTATGCAGCTGGTAGTGCTGAGAGTCAAATTCAAGAACACAGACCACCACACTTGTAGGGACATACTTGGAAAGTTGGGGATTGGGAGGGAACTCCTGGGATGTGATCCATCAAATAGTCTGAGGTGAGGTGTTTAGGAATTTGTACTACAAGTGAATCTAAATTTCAACTAATTTGTCTTAAAGGATCCATGACCTCTCTTAAGTGGGAGACTCCCTTGCTCCAGCAAATTCACCCTCCATCTTTGTCTGTTGCTAATAATTTAGCCAGCGACAAGGTATGCATAAAGATCAACTTTTTTCTACTACAAACATGACTTCAGTCCAAGTATTTAAGCACCTGAACTCAAGTGAGGATAATAAATGTCAAAGGAATATTTATAGCTTGGTATATGGAGACTTTCCAGGTCCCTGTTCTGCAATAACACAGATCCATCTGCTAAGGGCATTAAGGTTGTGTGTTGTTGCTTCTTTTCTTTTTTCTTTTTTTCCAAATTGATAGGTTCTGAAAATAGAAAGTACAATATGCAAAGACAAACATTGATTTTTAACCCTTTCTTACTAAAATATTTATTGAATTAGGGTTAATTATCAAGGGCAAATCTTCTCTATAATTCCTGGCTATTGGATGAGAGCCCAGAAGAAACCTTAGCTCACTCTTATATAATCCCCTGTCATCATTGTGCTGATAGATCTACCTGAGGATTTACTGTATAGTTGTCAGACCTTGGGGGCTTTGGGTTAGTCCACTCCCAAATCTATCGTTGGAATTATGATTATTTTTACTGCTATACTGTAAACATGGTTACCACTGGTACTATCATCAGCTAATGTATCCCTGTCCTAATGTCTGAGGAAGAAAAAATTTAAATACCTAGAGAGTTTTTCTGTGTTTGTACGAACAGGTTATTTAATTCCCCTTCTGTGATAAACAAGGGCGAGAAGAACTTTTCTGGCTTCTTTCCATCTGTGTGTCCCAACTTAGACAATCTCCATAGTGCTGACTGAAGGTCAATTAGCTGCTAAATGAGAAAGTCTATGCATTGTTAACATTAATACTAGACTACAAGTCCAGACAACACAATAAAGTGGAATAAGAACGGTTCCTCTTCTATGACTAATGAGCACCTATTCTCTGCTTCACAAAAGAATACAGGACAATATTTTATTTAATATGGGAAGTAGCATGCCTGATTTTGCACCATGGGCTTATTTTAAAATAGTATGTAAATTAAATTTTACACAATGTATTTTTCCTTGTAACATATTTTCAAAAGATTTCACTTATAGATCATCAATTCGTATTGAGTTCACTTTTTAAATATTAATACTTTTTTAAAAATTTGAAGTACTGGGAATTGAATGAAGGGCTTTACACATGCTGAGCACGGGTTTCATCACTGAGCTTCATGCATCCCCAAGCCTCCTTTTAATTTTTTATTTTTGAGACAGGGTTTTGCCAAGTTGCACAAGCTACCTCTGGCCTCAAACCTGTGATCCTCCTCACTCAGCCTCCTCAGTAACTGTAATGGCCTCTAGCTCTTTTTAAATATAATTTTAGTTTTACAAAAAATTCAATTGCAGAAAGCTGAGGTAAACATGTTTCTCAGACAGTAACATCAAATCATCACTGGTCCGCACAAGGTACTCCTCTAGTTTTATTTATTAAATCATTCCCTTTTTATTCCTATTTTCTAGTACCAATTTTTGCCCTCACCCTATACGCAGTTAATTCTCCTCATATGCTTGATTTTAAACCTTTCTTTCTGTATATTCTTGGAAAATGGGAATCATTATGGGCATGCCATTTAATTTACACCACTGGTATGGTGCTACAGATAACAACTTTCTTATTTTTTCATCAAAAATATAACTTTGAAGATATAATCTATTGTTATTCATATATGCAATTTGTGGCATCTGATTTCTGCAAAGTACCAAATGGTTTGTATCCACCTTGTCTTAATACTCTTCTGGGGATGGATCCAGACAGTTATTGCCTTCCTGCCACCACAAACAATGCTATGATAAACAATCCTGTAAGCTCTTTAAGCTTCTATTTGTTCTCTATCCAACAATAAAAGCCTTTAAACAAATATTGAAGTGCATTAATAAATTCCTTAAGAAAACAAGTAGAGTCTTACTGAAAATTAGGCCTTATCACCATTTCTCTTAATATGCAAATAATTATCTTCAATTTGTTTATGGTATGCATTTTGTGTTTGGATTTATATACATTTGACTTCTATAAAGATAAAATGTCTATATGAAACAGATTTGGTCATTCTTCCAGCCCAGTGGGCTTAATGCTTTGCTCCTTTTCATTTAAAATGTCTCAAGTAATCAGCTTTCTTCTTAGAGCTGTTATATCCCAGGCCAATATATGTGATTGCTTGGAAGTTCTAACATTTGGATTACATTTTCTTTTTCTTATATTGATCTCAAAAGAGTGATCTCCTTGGGCCAAATTTTTCCCTAAAGAAATTAAGCAGTGTATAAGGTTAGCTTATAATGACAAATTCGCAACAATAACTCTCTAACTATTTGGGTTCAGGAATAGGCAATAGTAGATGAAGGTTAAACAGCTTTGCAGCTGTCTGCATGTCTGCAAGCTTGGACTAAAAATTTATGATTTGTCCTTAGTAAGAAGTAATGTTGATTCTATTCATTTTTTTGAGCTGAAGGTAATATGAAGCCTGAGAGTAGACTGGTAAAATTGCCATGTGTTGGGAGAATGGAATATTTAAGTTAGCTGGTGTTTAATAAGTATTTATTATATTTGAGGCACTATTATAAGCAGTGGGATAGAAGAAAGCAAGATTCAAAAAGTATAAAGAATTTAAATGTCTATATGAAAATTAGCATTATAAGATTATACACTACAGTGAGTATTACTGACATGGGTATAACTAACAGAAAATAAAATTGCATAAATCCCCAATATTTTTTTTTCAGTGATGGGGGTTGAACCCAGGGCCTTGCACTTGCATGCTTTGCAAGTGCTGTACCACTGAGCTGCACTCTTAGCCCATTTCTTCACTTTATGAGACAGGGTCTCAATAAATTATGCACACTGCCACTGGTCTCAAACTTGTGATCCTCCTGCCTCTGCCTCATGAGTCGCTGGGATTACAGGGATGTGCCACTGCCCCCAGCAATCCCCAGTAATTTGATTCAATCAATATTTATTGAGTTTCAACCAAGTGCCAGGCTCTTGTTTTGACTCCTCATCAAATAAATGTAAATGACTTCAGTACCAGCCTTCCTGGTCTTTAAGAGGTAAAAGATAAGAAAAGCAAGGAAATGTGATTAGGTCTTATTGAAACTGTGATAGAAGTAAAGTAGATGAAGGACAAAAGTCAATACTTCCTTTTGAAAGAGTAATGTGAAGTTCATTTAATTCATGGCAGGTAAACCACATCCTGAAACTTAAGGAAAAGTTTTGAAAAAGGAATTATTCTTATAAAAGGAGAGAGAACAAAGTCCTGTCATGAAAAAAGTCTGATGATCAAGGAAAGGGTAAATAATTCAATAGAACCATCTGGGTTCTAAGTCTGGCTCTACCATTTAAGTACTAGCCTGTAATTGTCCAAATGCATCAGTTTCCTCATTCATAAAATGGATATAATAGAAGTTCCTTCCTCATGGAGTGAATTTGAGACTCATAGGGGATAGAATATGTAAAATGGTGAATACTATGCCTGAATATAAGTGTTCAATAAATATAATCAACCCTCAGTAACTGAAGGGAATTGGTTCCAGAGGACAGTAGTGATTTCAAATTTGAGGATGCTCAAGTTGCTTATATAAAATAGTGTTTGCATATAACTTATACACATCCTTCCATGTACTTTAAATCATCTCTGTTTTTGTTGTTAGGTACCTTCCAGTCAGGTGTGACTCATAATGACCTTCACTGGGTTTTCAAAGGCTGATGGTTTTGGGATTGCTTTGGGAGTGGATTGCCATGTCTTTCTCCCATTTTTGCCGTTCTAGGAATCAAACCTGGGTCCTTTGAGAGTGCAGAGGAACACTCTACCAACTGAGTTAAACACCAACCTTAAATCATCTCTATCTAGGTTATTTTAAAAACCCAATATAATGTAAATATTATGAAAAAGGAAATCTGTATGCTCAGTAAACACACATCTTTTTTTCCAAATATTTTTAATCCATCATTACATAAATCTGTGGAAGAGGAACTCATGGATATAGATATCCAAATGTATTAATATGATTAGATGGTAACCAAAAAAATACATTAGAACTATCTGAGGGAGTGAAGAGGGAAGGAAGTGAGTGAGAAATAAATCTAAAAAGATAGGCAGAAACCAGATCATGAAGGACCTTTTATTCATATGTTGGAGTTTAAATTTCTTGAGTAGGCAGTGTGTAGTTAGGAAGGATTTTAGGAAGGAAAGAAACTTGATCAGATTTAGATTTTAGAAGGACCAATCTGGCATTAGTATGGAAGAACAATTAGAAAACTGCAGAATTAGAGGGTAGGAAATGAATTAAAAGACTACTCTAAATGTGTATGTTAACAATGAGCTACACCATAAAGTGGGAGTAAATATGAGAAGTCTTAAGGATAATTCTAAGATATGTACTATCTTTCCTCTTTGATTTTATGTGGTAAAAGAGGAAAAAAAGAAATTCAGAAATTGAAGTTAAGTGTCATATATTTTATTGGTGCCATCAAGTAAGCAATTTAATTGTCAACTCTGGAAATTCAAGAAAGAGATTTTGGTTTATGGGTAAGAAATTTGTGGTTAAGAGCTTATATGTATAATTGAGGCCAAGGAAATGTCATGGGGCCACTTACAGACCCCTACTAAATATTGACATTTGAAGATAGGTCAAGAAAAGGGGGCAGCAGCTGGGCACTGTTATGGTAACAGGCTGTAATCCCTATGACTCAGGAGACAGAGGCAGGATTGTGAGTTCAAGACCAGAGGTAGCCTACACAATTGAACAAGACCCTATCTTAAGATAAAAAATGAAATGGGGGTCCTGTATAAGATGGCAGATTGAAAGCAAACACATGTTTACCTGGAAAAACAAAATGAACAAGATATAATGAACTCTATTCTGAACAGAGAAATCTGGCAGAGCACTGGTACCCATTGGAAAATGGATTGTTCTACCACAGCAGGAAAAAAAAAAAGCAGAGAAATCACCTAGCATGAAGAGATGAGTACAATTTGAGACAGTAGTGTGCTATTGCAGAGGAAGTATTCCCCCAGCCTGGGAGAGTACCAGCAATCATAAGGAAGCAAAAATAGCAGGAACCAAAAGCAGACTGAAAATCCTTGGCAGACTGATTCCACTGACTTGAATGCACTCAGAGGTGCTAGAGTATGGCACACACAAAATAATTCCTCCATCATAAAGGAATGAGGACCAGTTTGTGGGGTAGATCAGAGCAGTGGGGACTTCCAGCATGGGAGGTGAGTCTAAAGCCACTGGGGCACTACCCATGAACAGCCTCGTGGTATTATGAAAAAGGGAAGACAATACTAAAGGGGATGCCTGAAGGCAAACATTACTTCTGTCATCCTCACTAGAGTGGCAGTGTTCACAGCAGCCACCCACAAGGGGCACCACCTGCTGGGACACTGGTAGTTCATGCAATCTCTTTCCTACCGGCACAATCAGCTGGGAAGTGAGTAACATCCAATTTCAGGTCAGTGGTAGAAGGGCAAAAACAAAATCAAAAAACAAAAATACTGGTAGGCAAGCAGCCATCCACCCTGAGAATTTGGCTGCTGCAGGGTTCCCTCCAGCCACATGGAACTTCTAGGCAGCCTTCCCTCATCTTCAGCTCTGTCCATTTAGTCTGGGACAAGTGAGCCTGGTGAATTGACTGTGTCTGTGTCAGGGAAAGAGTCCCAAGTGCACAGCAGTGTGGAAGGATTCATCCCCAGGTCACAGAGCCCTCAAGTGTTCGTCAGTTTGCTGTGTTGTTGTTGTTGTTGTTGTTGTTGTTGAGTGCCGTCAAGTCGTATCCGACTCGTAGAGACCCTCTTAGGGTTTTGAATGGCAGATTGTTTTGGGATTGCCTTGGGAGTAGGTTGCCATGTCCTTCTCCCATTTTTGCAGTGCTGGGAATTGAACTTGGGATCTCAGAGACTGCAGAGTGGCGCTCTACCAACTGAGCTAAATCCCAGTCCCCTTGCTGTACTGTGGGGGCTTGCATATTGCTATGATACTGAAAGCTATGCCACCAGTATTACAGATGCCAAAAGGGTCACCTCTGGTGGACATGTTTCAGCTGAGCTTCCAGACTAAGGCAGAAAAGGGAGAAGGACAGGGCTAGCCCATTCCCAAAACAATTAGCCATTGAAAACCCTACAAATAGCAGAGAAACACTGTCAGATAGAATGCTGGAAAATGAGCCCCCCGGGTTGGAAGGCACTCAAAAAGATGACTGGAAAGCATTGCCTTCTCAAATTGTTGTTGTTATTGTTAGGTGCCATTGAGTCAGGTCTGACTCATATTGATCCTCATAGGATTTTCAATGACTGATTGTTTTGGGATTGCTTCAGGAGTGGATTGCCACATCCTTCTCCCATTTTTGTGGTGCGTGAGATTCAACCTGGCTTCTCAGAGAGTGCAGAGCAGTACTCTACCAACTGAACTAAACCCCAGCCCTTCTCAAAGTAGAGTCTACCTTAATGACAGGCATGGGGAAAAGCCCCAGGGACCTCCATTTGCCCATTAGCATGACTCCAAATGAGAAGGAACAAATTTACACATCCATTAATAATTGGAATGGGGAATGTATATAGTATGAATCTAGGAAAATTAGAAATTGCCAAAAGGGAAAATTCCAGTTAAGATGACAGACAATTAAGAGCCAAACTTCAACTGGGGAAGAAAATTGTTAGGAAACTCATGAAATTCTCTACTCAAAAAAAAAAAAAAAAAAAAAAAAAAAAAAAAAAAAAAAAAAAAAAAAAAAAAAAAAAAAAAAAAAAAAAAAAAAAAAAAAAAAAAAAAAAAAAAAAA
>VMDO01017551.1:0-28195 GCA_007922755.1 Pedetes capensis | reverse complement strand
ACAACTCACCAGAACCCTCAACACAAGGAAAACAACTGATTTCAAAGGATACAGGGGCCTCTGAGAGAGTGCACAGCTGGCTAGAGACACTATGGGACTTTCCTGGGAGAAGGCCAGGCTGAGTGTTCCCCCTGCAGAGTCTCAGACAGCAGGAATATATATATGCATATATACATATATATATACATATATATATGCATATATATGCAAATATATATTTGTTTTTTTTACTGGGGAGAGACTGTAGCTTTCCCAGCCTCTGGCACCACTGGAACCACAAGCAGGAGAGAGAGAGACTGATTGGTGGCAAGGTTGGAGGATGAAGAACAGTTTATGCTGGCTGAAACACTAAGTCTAAGAAAGTGTGTTCAGGCTGAAACATGCTTAAGGCCCAGGAGCTTGAAGCAGAAGGTGTGCTGTGGGACTGGGGTGACTAAGTGAGATGGTTCAGGCAGTGGCGAGTTTAGGGTCTAGACTGGCAACACAGAGTATATGGCATAATTGGTGAGTTTAAAGGAGATGGTCCATGCAGGGGCACATTTAGGTACCAAGAACACCATCAGGACCATGGAGACAAAGAAATACTATTTAGGCTATGATGCCTTCATAGGCCAGAGAGCTCCTATTCCTGCCATGCAGAGAAGTGGTGCTGCTGGCCAGGGAAGCCTAAGAGAGATGATTTTGCAGTGGCACATTTGCAGCTCTGGAGTGCCTGTGAACCAGACAAATGGTGCCCATGGGACCAGCAAGTTTAAGAAAGACAATTCAGGCAGGGGTGTGTTTAAGCACTGGGAGTACTGGAAGGACTAGAGAGAGAAAGAGACACTGTTTAGGCTGTGATACTTTAAAGGTCTGGGAATGCCTGCACCTACCCTCCAGAGAAGTGGTGCTGTGGGAACCTGAGTGAGACAGTTCAGACAGCAACACACTTATAGCCTGGGAGCACATGCAACCCAGACAAAGGGCACTCATGGAACCAGCGCTTCTAAGAAAGATGGTTCAGGCAGTAGTACATGTAGGGCCTGGGAGTACCCACAATACAGAGAAGTGCACTGTGGTCCAGAGGAACCTGAGAGGTGGTTCAGGCAGTGGCACACTTGCAAGCTGCAAGCACAGGGGACAGAGAGAAAAAGATAGGGAAGTACTGAGTGCAGAGGCTGCAGTGAGATCCTGAGGGTGGGACTTATAGGAATGGGGAGAGAAGTGCCAATAACTGGTCATCATCCATTCAAGTGGATTAGTTCTTCTTGTTGTTGTTAGGTGCCGTTGAGTTAAGTCTGACTCATAGTGACCCTCATAGGGTTTTCAATGGCTGAATCTCTTTACACACAAAGGATATGAAACTTAGTACCTAGACCAAGCAATGGGCAAGGCTCAGCAGGTAAAGGTACAAAACATGAAAAGTGATGCTGGATGGGAAGATCCAATTGACCAAAGCCCCTCATTGTATAATTTCAATATAACCAGATTCTTAGAGATGTCTGATAAAGAATTTAGAACCCTGCTTATAAATATGGGTAATTAGGGTAACTGGCTCACTGGAAATAAAGATATGTAACTTGGAAGAAAAATTTGCCAAAGAAATTGAGATCCTGAGGAAAAATCAAACAAAAATCCATGAGATACTGAGGAAAATCAACTCAATATTACAGGAGAATCTTTAGTATCCAGCTAGACAAAACTGAAAACAGGATAGCTGAAGCTGAAGAAAATGTGGAGGACCTTATTTACTCAGATGATAAGAAAAAAGAAAGAAAGAGAGAGAGAAAGGAAGCTGAAACACTATTAGCAAGATTTTCAAGAGACCATTGATAAAATGAAGAAATGAAACCTATGAATTCAGGGGGTTCATAAAGGAGCTGAAAACAACATGAGAGGATTAGGAAATTTATTCAAAGAGATATTAGCAGAGAACTTCCCAAACCTAAAGCAAAAACTGGATACCTATTCAACTGAAACATTCAGAATCCCAAACACAGTAGATCAGAAAATGTCCTCTCCGTGACACATTATAATTGGAATGCTAAATTTAGAGGGCAAAGGAGCTAGTCTAAAAATCACAAAGGCAAACTCATCAGAATAATAGCTCAACAATAACCTTAAAGGCAAGGAAAAAATTAAACTGTTAATAAGCAGCACTCAAGAGACTCACTTCATCCATAAAAAAACATAAAAGGCTGAAAATTAAATGATGGAAAACAATATACCAAGCACATGGGACCCCCCCAAAAAAGAGGAGTTGTAATACTAACTTACTAACTTCAGACAACATAGACTTTAATTCCAAACTAATCATAAGAGACAAGACACTAAATATTAGTAAAGGGAAGAGTCAACAAGGAACACATAACAATACTTAACATTTACTCACCAAATACAGAGGCAACTACCTTCAGAAAACAAATTATATTGGAGATAAATGAATACATCAGGCCAGACACAATAATTATGGAAGATTTCAGTACCCCATTTTCACCAAAAGGCAAGTCATCAAAGCAAAAAGTTAACAGATAAATGAAGGATATAAATATCACCATAGACCAAGTGAATCGTACAGAAGTCTACAGAATATTACATCCATCAGATGTGGAACAAACATTCTTCTCAGCACCACATGAAACTTTTTCTGAGAAAGACCAAATTTTAGGGCACAAAATGACCTCAACAAATATATATATATATATATATATATGAAATCATTCATGGTACCTTATCAGATTACAATTGAATAAAACCACAACTCAAAGGCAAAAAAATGTTCAGAAATGTTACAAATTCAAGGGGACTGAATAATACACACAGAATGATCAATAGGTCATCAAAGAAATCAGAAAGGAATTTAAAAATTTTCTACAATCCAATCAGGATGAAAATTATAATATCAAAATTTACATTGATATTGTTATTAGGCGCCCTCTAGTCCTGTTCAACTCATAGTGACTCTCATAGGGTATTCAATGGCTCATTGGTTGGGATTTCTTTGAGAGTGGATTGCAACATACTTCTCCCATTGTTTTGGGTACTGGGGATTGAACCCAGGGACACAGAGAGTGCAGAGCAGCACTATAGGAACTGAGCTAAACCCCAGTCCCATCAAAATTCATGAGATACAGCAAAGGCAGTTCTAAGAGGGAAGTTCATAGCCATGAACACCTTTGCCAATAAGTTAGAGAAGGTCAAATTAAATAACTTAATGAGACATTTAAGGCACTAGAAGGTCAACAGCAAGCCAATCCCAAAAAGGAGCATCCAGACAGAAATTATCAGATTGAGGCAGAGATATCCCAATTAGAATCCAAAAAGGCAATTCAAAGAATTAATGAAACTAAGATATGGTTATGAAAAGATTAATAAAATAGGTGTCCACCCATCCAGTTTCACAGAAAAAAAAAACAAGAAAGAAAAGGTCAGAGGTTAAAAAATAGAGATGAGAATGTGGTCATAACCATCTATATCAATGAAATCCAGAAGATCATCAGGGAATAGTTTGAGAAATTGTACTCTCAAAAAAAAAAAAAAAGAAAGAAAGAAAGAAAGAAAGAAAACAAAACAAAACAAAAATATAGAAGAAAGGAAAACTTCATTAACATATATGAAGTACAAAAGTGCAGCCCAGAGGACATGAGTAATTGAAACAGACTCATTATATTCACTGAAATAGAGACAGTAATCAAAAGTCTCCTAACAAAGAAAAGCCCAAGTCCTGAAGGGTTCACAGGAGAATTCTACCAAGCCATCAAAGAAGAATTAATACCAATTCTTCTCAAATTATTTAATAAAGTAGAAAAGAAAGGAATACTTCCAAACACATTCTATGAAGCCATTATCACCCTGATACCAAAACCTGGTAAGAATACTCCAAAGAAAGAGAAATACAGGCCAATTTCCCTGATGAACATTGACACAAAAATCCTCAATAAAATTGTGGCAAACCAAATTCAGCAACATATAAAAAAGATCATACACCATGATCAAGTGGGCTTCATTCCACAGATGCAAGGCTGGTTTGAGATGTGAAAATCAATCAATGTAATTCAACATATCAAAGGACTTGGAGACAGAAATCACATGACCATCTCAATTGATTCTAGAATGTCTTCAACAAACTACAACATACTTTCATAAGAAAAGCCCCAGAGAAGATGGGTTTATCAGGGAAATATCTCAATATCATAAACGCCATGTATGATAAACATACAGCCAATACCACATTAAACAAGGAAAATTTGAAACCATTCCTTCTAAGATCAAAAGCAAGATGACAATGTCCAATTTCTCCTCTTATTCAATATTCTGATCTATGTCCTAGCCAGAACAATCAGACAAGATAAAGAAATCAAAGGGATACGATAGGCAAAGAAGAGGTCAAATTATCCTTATTCATGGACAGCATGATCCTTTACATAAAGGACCCAAAAGTCCTTTAGAGAAGTCTCAGAGCTAGTCTTTCACAGAGGAGCAGGACACAAAATTAACACTCAAATATCAGGAGCCTTCCTTTACAAAAATAATGAACAGGAAGGTAAGGAAATTAAGGAAACAATCTCATTCATAATAGCCCAATTAAATACTTAGGAATCAGTCTAGCAAAAATCCTTAAGATCTCTATAAGGAAAATTTCACAACACTAAAAAAGAACATTGAAGAGGATACTAGAGGCTGGAAGGGCTTTCCCTGTTCATGGATTAGAGAATCAATATTATAAAAATGGCTATACTACCAAAAGCAATTTACAGATTTACTGTAATTCCTATTAAAATTACAATGACAGATTTTGCAGAAATAGAAAAAAGTCCTAAAATTCATGTGGAAATACAAAAGACCACATATAGCCAAAAGAATCTTAAACTGTAAAAACAGTTCAGGTGGCATCACAATACCTGGCTGCAAACTATACCATAAGGTTATAGTGGCAGAAACAGCTTGGTACTGGCACAAAAACAGGCTTGAAGAACAATGGAATAGAATTGAAGATTCAGAGATATACCATGAAAACTACAACCACCTGATTTTTGACAAAGGGGATAAGGACTTTTACCGGAGAAATGGTGCTAGAATTATTAGATTTCCATTTGCAGAAAATTGAAAGTAGACCCATATCTCTCAATTTACATAAGAGTCAATTTGAAATAAATAAGAAACTTCCACATAAAAACATAAACTTTAAAACCACTACAAGAAAAGGTAGGAAACATGCTCCAACACATTGGCATAGGGAAGCATTTCCTTATCAAGACTCCACTCACCCAGGAAATGGCACCAAAAATTGACAAGTGTGATTACATGAAATTAAAAAGCTTCTGTACAGCAAAGGAAACAATCAACAGAGTAAACAAAAGGCCCACTGAATGGGAGAAAATCTTTGCGTCCTACACATGACAGATGAATAATTTTTAAAACATACAAATAACTTAAGAAAGTAAATACTAAGACAACAAATAAATTAATACTTAAAGGGTCAAAGAAAATGAACAGTTCTCAAATGAAGAAATTTGAAGGATGAAAAAACACATGAAAAAATGATAAAAATCCCTAGCCACTAGGGAAATGCAAATCAAAATGACACTGAGATTCCATGTCACTCCAGTGAGAATGTTCAAGATCAAAAAAGCTAATAATAAGAAATGCTAGTGAGGATGCAGAGGAAGAAGAATGCTTTTACATTGCTAAAGGGACTGTAAATTAGTGCAGCCACTTTGGAAACCAGCAGAGAGGTAGCTTAGTAAATTAAGAATAGAATTCCTATATGATCCAGCTATACCACTCCTGGGAATAATCCCAACGGGAGATATATCATCATATCACAGAGATACCTGCATTACCATATTTAATGCAGGACTTTTCAAATTTGCAAGGATATGAAACAAACCAAGATGTCTATCACCAGATTATCAATAAAAAAACTGGAATATTACTCAGCAATAAAAAAGTATGAAATAACGTCATTTGCAGCAAAATGGATGGAATGAGAGTATATCATTTTAAGCAAAAAAACCCCAGGCCCAGTAAGAAAAGTACCATATGTTCACATAAATATATAGGAGCTAAATCTAAAATAAGGTATATATATATATATATATATATATATATGCTGGGATTTAGCTCAGTTGGTAGAGTGCTGCGCTGCAATCTCTGAGGTCCTGAGTTCAATTCCTAGCACCACAAGAAATGGGAGAAGGGCCTGGCAATCCACTCCCAATACAATACCGAAACGGTCAGCCATTGAAAACCCTATGAGGGTCGCTATGAGTCGGATACCAACTCGACGGCACCTAAAAAAAAAAACAAAAAAAATATATATATATATATATATATATATATATATATATATATATATTTTTTTTTTTTTTTCTTACCTAAGAAGGGAAATTGAAAACAAAGCAGAAAGAAAGGGGAATTAGGGGAAGACCCTGATTAAGGGGACAAAGGGAGGAGAAATAATGTGGAGGGATATAGAGAGAGAGGAGAATCTCAAAATAGATAATACAACAACAAAAATACATGGGGGAAGAAGGAGAATATAATGTATATATCCAAAATGCATATGATTTTTAACTATATATTAACCAAAGGTTCTGTGAAATATGTAACTTAATGAAAATGTGACCAAAAGTTTTGTAATAATTGTATAATGAAATAGCATAAGCTTTATTATTCTGTACTGCACTAAAATTTATAAAGGGGCTATATAAAAAAAGAAATCACCAAAAGGAAAATGGAATACATAAATATTGATATTCTAGGCATCAGTGAGCTAAAATGGGCTGACATGGACTATTTTGAATCATACAGTCATATGGTCTAATATGCCAGGAAGGAAAGATTAAAGAGAAATGGGTTACATTCATCATCAAAAAAAGACATTGTAAGATCTGTCCTGAAGTAAAATGTGGTCAATGATAGAATAATATCCATATGCCTACAAGGAGGGCTAGTTAATATGATCATTATTCAAATTTATGCACCCACCTCTAAGAAAACAAATGAAAATAAGGAAGATTTTTACCACGTTCTATAATCTGAAATAGATTGAATATGCAGTCAGGATGTACTGGTGATTACTGGTGACTGGAATGCAAAAGTTGGAAACAAAGAAGGCTCATTAGTTGGACAATGTGGCCTTGCTGACAGAAACAATGCCAGAGAATGCATAATAGAATTTTTCAGACCAATAACTTTTCATTGCAAATACATTTTTTTCACCAGTATAAATGGCAGCTGTACTCATGGAAGTCACCAGATGGAATATACAGAAATCAAATTGACTACATTTATGAAAGAGACTATGGAAAAGCTCAATATCAAGTATCAGAACAAGAACAGGTGCTGATTTTGGATCAGACCAACAACTGCCCATATGCAACTTCAAACTGAAAGTGAAGAAAATTGGAACAAGTGTAGGAGAGCCAAGATATGAACTTGAATATATCTCACCTGAGGTCAAAAACCACCTCAAGGACAGGTTTGATACATTACACACTAATCAAAAACTAATGATAAAAGATCAGATGAGTTGTGGCATGACATCAAAGACATCACTCGTGAAGAAAGCAAAAGGTTATTAAAAAGACAGGAATAAAAGATAATACCAAATTATAAGTCAAAAGAGACTCTGATAATTGCTATTGAATGACAACTAAGGTAAAAGGAAGACATGAGGAAGTTAAAGAACTAAAGAAGATATTTCAAAGGGCAGCTCAAGAAGACTAAATCAAATATTATAATGACATGTGAAAATAGCTGAAGATAGAAAGACAGAAGGAAACAAGACACTCTGTTTTTCTCAAATTTCAGGAATTGAAGAAAAATTCAAGTCTCAAGTGGCAATAGTGAAGGATTCTATAGGGAAAACATTAAATGATGCAGGAACATCAAAAGAAGATGGAAGTAATACACAGAGTCATTATACCAAAAACAATGGTTGGATGACCAATCATTTCAAGAGAGGAATATCATCAGGAGCCAGTGGTACTGAAGGATGAAGTGGAAGCTACCTTAAAGGAACTGGTGAAACATAAGGGTCCAGGAATTGATGGAATGCCAATAGAGATGTTTCAACAAACAGATACAGCACTGGAGGTGCTAACTTGTTTATGCTAACAGATCTAGAAAACAGCTACCTGGCTAACTGATTGGAAGAGATCCATATTTGTTTCTATTTTTAAGAAAGGGGATCCAACCCAATGTGAAAATTGTTGAATGATATCATAAATATCACATAAAAGTAAAATTTTGCTAAATACCATTCAAAAGTGACTGCAGGAGTATATATGGAAATGCTGAAAAAAATCAAGCCAGATTCAGATGAGGGCATGGAACAAGGGACATCATTTCTGATGTTAGATGGGTATTATCTGAAAGCACAGAAGACTAGAAAGATGTCTATCTATGTTTTATTAACTATGGGAAGGCATTTGAGTGTGTCAATCACATCTCATTATGGGTCATATTGCTAAGAATGGGAACACCAGAGCCCATAATTGTACTCATGAAAAACCTGTACATAGAACAGAAGGCAACTGTTCAAATGGAACAAGGAAACACTGCCTGGCTCAAAGTCAAGAAAGGTGTGTCAGGCCTGTATCCTATCACCATACCTCTTCATTCTCTATACTGAGCAAATAATCCAAGAAGCTGGAATTTATGAAGAGGAATGTAGTATCAAAATTGAAGGAACACTCATTAACAAAGTGTATTATGCAGATGGCAGAACTCTGTTTGCTGAAAGTGCAGAGGATTTGAAACATTTACTGATGATGATCAAAGAACACAGCTTTCAGTATGGATTACACTTCAACCTCAACAGAACAAAAATCCTTACAACTGGGTCAGTAAGCATCTACAAGAAAAATGTAGTAAAGACTGATTTTGTCCAAGATTTTGCTTTAGTTGGTTCTACAATGTATACCCACAGAAGCAGTAGTCAAGAAATCAAAAGACATTGCATTGGAGAAGCTATTGCAAAAGACTTCTTTAAAGGGTTAAAAAGTAAAGATGTCACATTGAAAATGAAGGTAGGCCTGACTCATGGCATGGTATTTTCAGTCGCACCATATGGTTGTGAAAGTTGGACATTGAACAAGAGAGAAAGGAACAGAATTGATGCTTCTGAATTATGGTATTGGAAATGAATATTGAATATTCCATGGACTGCCAAAAGAATGAACAGATCTATGCTAAAGGAAATGCAACCAGAGTGTTCTGTGGAGCAAGGATGGCTAGACTTCATCTTATGTATTTTGGACATGTTGATGGGAGGGACCAATCCCTGGAGAAGGACATCATGTTTGGGAGAATTGCAGGTCAATGAAACAAGGAAGACCATCAACTAGATTGACTGACACAGTATCTGAAACAATCAGTTTAACATGAAAAATATCATATACCTAATACAGAATCAGGGAGTGTTTCATTCTCTTGTACATAGGGTAGCTATGAGTCAGACTTGACTTGATCATACTTAAGAATAACAATAACAACAACTTCCCAGTGAGTCAGGTCTAACTCATAGTGACCCTCATAGGGTTTTCAATGTCTCATTGTTTGGGGATTGCTTCAGGAGTGGATTGCCACATCCTTCTCCCATTTTTGTGATCTGGGGATTAAACCTGGGTCTTCAAAGAGTGCAGAGGAGCATGCTACCAAATAAGCTAAGCCCAAGCTACCCCCATGTGCACACACATATTACTTATATGGGACAAGTACATTTAAAATTTTGCTGATTTTTTCTCGCTGGTAGGCCAACATCCCCCTTCTGCTTGCTTTTCTTCCTTATCCCTATCTAATCCTGTTCATACCTCTATTCCTCACATACCTTCCTGTCTATCATACATTTGTCCTTCTGAAAATCTATGCCTAGACTATACTCAATATTTGCCCCCCAAATGTATTCACTACTATCCCTAACAACCCTTCCCCACAGAAATATTCTTAAAGAGTACATGGCCTCAACAAGTTTAAACATAATCATCATGGTAAGATTGGATGAAGCTAATACTTTAGTGCAAAACCCTTTCAATGTTTTGGGTAATACTGGGGGCCAAGGTATCAAAAGAAGGCACTAAGCCAGGGAAAATCCCACAAATAAGACAGAAATTACTAGACTAAGGGATTCCCAAAACCCAATCCCCAAACCATACACAATATGAAAAAGCAAGAGGAGAAGATATCCTTAAAGTCCACAATCCCTCAATAAATGAAACAAAAGATATCCAAATACCAGAAAAAGAATTTAGAATCTGATTATAAGAATGTTAATAAACCTCAAAGATAGGACAACCAAACAGATGAATGCAATTAAAACACTGGCAAAACACACACACTCGCACACACACACACACACACACACACACACATACACACACACAAAACCTAACCTGCTAGTAAAATTTGGCAAAGAAACTGATATCCTGAAAAAGAACCAAACAGAAATCCTGGGGCTAAAATCTACAGTTGATCAAAAAAAAAAAATTACAGTAAAACCTGTTGTTGTTGTTGTTGTTGTTGTTAGGTGTCTGACTCATAGCGATGCTCATAGGGTTTTCAATGGCTGAGTGCTTTGGGATTGCCTTGGGAGTGGATTGCCAAGCCCTTCTCCCATTTTTTGCAGTGCTGGCAATTGAGCTCGGGGCCTCAGAGACTGCAGCGCAGCGCTCTACCCACTGACCTAAATCCCAGCCCACAGTAGAACCTAGTGTATCCAAATTGGATAAAGAAGAAAATGGAATATCAGAGACAAAAGAAAAAGTTAAAGAGCCCACTTATTCAGATAACAAGAAGGAAAAAATTATGATGCAATATGACCAATATTTTCAAGAGGTCTTTATAGAATGAGGAAATGTAACCTGTGAAGACAGGGGGTACAGATGGAGCAGAAACTAATATGATAGGCATAGAAAATATATTCAATGAAATACTAGCTGAAAACTTCCCAAACCTAAGGTAAGAAATATACACCTAAACTAGAGAGGCACCCAGAGCTCCAAATAGAGTAGGCTAGGACATATCCTCTCCATGTCACATTATAGTGGGAATGCTAAATCTACACAACAAATAAACAATTAAATGCAGCAAGAGAAAAACATCAGCTCAGTTTCAAAGGCAAATCCATCAGAATAACATCTGACTTCTCAGCATCAACCTTAAAAGTAAGGAAAGCATTGTCAGATGTTTTCTGTGTCCTGAAAACTAATAATTGCCAACTAACACAACTACAGTCATCAGTTATCCTGTAAAATACACAAAGAGATTAAGACTTTCCATGATATTTACAAGTTTCAGCAGTCCATGACCACCAAGACAGTATTGCAGAGGATACTTAAAGAAATATTACATACAGAAGAAGAAAGACAAACACAAATGAAAGACCATTGGAATAAGGAAATCACATGAGAGGAGTGCATTAACAAAACAAGCTAATTAAGAAGCAAGAATATCCTACCTAATAAACCAGCTAAGCCCCAGCATGAAAAGGAGACAAAGTAAAGAACAAGCAACATCAAAACCCAATTGAGGAACAACCAACAAAACCATGAAAAATATCATGCTCCTCTCAATACATTCCCTAAATATAAATGATCTTAACTTATTATTTAAAAAGTGCCAATTGCTCAACTATATTAAAAAAACAAGCCCTTCACTATGTGAGATTTAAGAAATTCATCTGATCCACAAGGATGAAAATAGACTGAAAATAAAAGGAATATGGAAACCCAAAAAGGAAACGAACAAACAACAACAACAAAAAAAAAAAAAACAAGGAGAGGTAGCTATACTAGCCATACTAATTTCTGACAAACTTGACTTCAACCCCAAACCAATCAGAAGAGACAAAGAAGGTATCAAAAATTAATAAAGGGAAATATCAACCAAGAAGTCATAATATTAGTCATATGTTGTTGCTGGTAGGTGCTGTCAAGTAGGTATCTGACTCATAGTGACCCTGTTCACAACAGGCAAAACACTATTGTCAGTGCTTCTCTGCTGTTCATAAGGTTTTCAATGGCAGATTGATTTTTGGGAGTGGGTTGCTGGGTCTGACTCCCAAGCCCACAGCACCTGGTGTTCCCAGTCAGTCTCCCATCCAAGTACTAACCAGGCCTGACCTGCTTAGCTTCTGAGATCTGACAGGATTGGATGCCACAGGGTTACAGCTGCAGGAATTAGTCATATAGGGGTATCAAATTTCATAAAACAAATAAGAATTAGTGTGTATCTTCCTCAAATTATTTTATAAAATAGAAATGGAAAGTATACTTCCAAATTCATTCTATGAAGCCACTATCACCCTGATACCAAAACTAGGTAAGGGCACTACAAAAAAGAACAATAGACCAATTTCCCCAATGAATATAGATGCAAAAATTCTGCATAAAATTATTACAAACTGAATATAGCATCACATTAAAAAGATCATATGCCTCAATCAGGTGGGCTTTATTCCACAGATACAAGTCTGATTCAATATACAAAAATCAATTAATGAAATTCAACTTATCAAGACAGTTGAAGAAAGAAAACACATAGTCATCTCAGTCGATGCTGAAAAATCTTTCAACAAAGTTCAACCTCATTTTATGGTAAAATTCCTGAAAATAACTGGGTATGGAAGGAACAAACCTCAACATTATAAAGGCTATATATGACAAAACTATGGCCAACATCATATTAAGTGGGGAAGGTTTGAAAGCATTCCTTCTAAGATCAGGCATGAGATAAGGATGTTCACTCTCTACTGTCTTATTCAATATTGTGATTGAAGTCCTATCCAGAGCAATTAAGCAAGGGAAATTAATAAAAAGAATAAAAATAGGTAAAGAAAAGATCACATTATCCCTATTTGCATATGACATGATCTTTTCCCTGAAGGACCCTAAACATTCCATTAGAAAACTCTTAAAGCTAATTAAATCCTTCAGCAAAATATCAGCATACAAAATTAGAACTCAGAAATCAGTAGCATTCCCTTACACCAACAGTGAGCAGGGAAAGAAATCAAAACAATACAAGTCCCAATAGTCTATCAAAAATTAAATATTTACACATCAGTCTGATCAAAGACTCTAATGATCTGCACAATGCAAACTTCAAAATGCTAAAGAAAGAAATTTGCAAAAGCAATTAGGATATGGAAGGATCTCCCTTGCATGGATAAGAAGAAACAATATTGTGAAAATGGCTATGCTACCAAAAGCAAACTACAAATTCAATGCAATCTCCACCAAAATTCTAATGACATACTTCACAGAAACACAAAAAACAATCCTAAAGTTCATATGGAAACACAAAAGACTGCATATAGCCAAAACAATCCTAAGCTGCCAAAACAGTGCAGCATACATTACAATACCAGGACTTCAAACTATACTACAAGAGCATAGTGAAAAAAACAGCTTGGTTCTGGCACTAAGCAGGCATGAAGATCAATGGAACATAATTGAAAACCCAGAGATACAGCCACACAACTACAGTCACCTGATTTTTGACAAAGGGGCTAATGACATTCAATGGAGAAAAGATAGCCTCTTCAACAAATGGTGCTGGGAAAATTGGATATCCATTTGAAGAAAACTGAAAATAGACCTGTATCTCTCAACCTGTCTGAAATTCAATTCGGAATGGATAAGAGACCTCAACATTAAACTGGAAAACTTAAAACTACTACAAGAAAAGATAGAGAATACACTCTAACACATAGACATAGACAACTATTTCCTTAATGAGACTCCAATTGCCCTGGAAACTCCACCAAGAATCTACAAATGGAATTACATGAAACTAAAGATGGCACCTAACAACAACAACAACATAGCAAAGGAAACAATCAGTATGGAGAGAGCCTACAGAATGAGAAAAAAATCTTTGTTTTGTACATATCTGACAGGTAAGTATTTTCTAGAGTATATAAAGAACTCAAGAAAGTAAACACCAGAGTAACAAATAATCCAATAACTAAGTGGACAATGGTATGGAATAGACAGTTCTTAAAAGAAGAAATACAAATAGACAATAAGCACATGAAAAATACCCAATATCACTAGTCATTAGGGAAATGCAAATCAAACCTACAGTGAGATTCCCTCTTACTCCTGTAAGAGGGGCCAAGATTAACAAAATAAATAATAACAAATTCTGATGCGGATGCAGAGAAAAATGAACCCTTACACTACTGATGGGCCTGTAAATTAACTCAGTCACTTTGGAAATTAATATAGATGAACCTTAGCAAACTAAAAATTGAGCTACCATATGATCCAGCTATAGCACTTTTAGGAATATATCCAAAGAAAGATAAATCAACATACTACAGGGACAACTGTACTTCCAGATTTAGTGCAGCAATCCTCATAATTGCAAGGATATGGAATCAACCCAGATGTCCATCAACAGAGGATTGTATTAAAGAATTGTGGTGCATATACATAATGGAATATTATCCAGCAATAAAGAAGAATGAAATTATGTCATTTGTAGCAAAACAGATGGAACTCAAGAGCATCATTTGAAGAGAAATAATCCAGACTCAAAAGGAGAAATATCACATGTTCTCACTCGTATGTGGGAGCTAAATCTACCTTAAAGAAAAAAAATATATATATACACTATATAAATATATATATACACATATATATACACATACATACATATATACATACATACATAAAAACACATTTACACATATAACACACACAATCATACTAATCTAAGAATGGGAAATACAAGTGGATCCAATATGAGGGGGGAAGTGATTAGTGGGAGGGAGTTGGTAATTGGTAAGAGTGCAGGGAGATGAGAAATATTATAGAGGGGTAAAGAGAGAGAGAAAACACAAAATGTAAGATGTAACTATAAAAATACAAAAGAAGAAAAAGAGAAAACGGAAAAAAAGGAGCAGGGTATAATTCATTGCTGCATACTACTGTCATTATATGGTAATTAAAATTCTTACCTTTTTGTTTTGTTTTGCATGTTTTGGAGTGTGTTTTATTTTTTGTTTGTTTACTTTGTTCTATAAAAGGCTTAAGGAAATGGGATTGTAACCAGTACTGATTTGATAGTTGCCTAATAGATCTGGTGACTGATTTATTACTCTGTACCACACTAGCATGTATAAATAAAGTACAAAAAATGAAAAAGGGACTGGGGGGGTGCAGCTTAGTAGCGAGCTTTCAAAGCATATGCAAGGACTTATGTTTCACTTGTTAGTACTCAAAAAAATTAAAAGAAAGAAAGAAAGAAGAAAAAGAAAGAAAGAAAGAAAGAAAGAAAGAAAGAAAGAAAGAAAGAAAGAAAGGAAAAAAGGACAGAAGGAAGGATGGAAAGAAGGAAGGAAGGAAGACAAGAAGGGATGGACAGAAAGAGAGAGTAGTATTTGTAGGACTAGAAATTGTGAAGAGATGAAAAAAGAAAAGAGTAAGGGAAGTGGACAGTTGAAAAGATAAAATACTGTAGAATTGAGTGACATACAGAATATTTACTGTAATATACTTCATTATCATTAAAAGAAATGAATGTAGTATAATGAAACCCTGAGATTTTCCCATCAGTTTAATAAATAGATTAAATTAATGGATTCAAAGTCATTGTGGAAAATACCATCTCTTCATTCTCCCCCTAAGGGAATCTCTAGTGCCCATTTTGTGCTTAATATTCTATTGCTATTATTTAAAGCTTTATCACATATGGATTTATACTTAAATAATATATTCAATTTTACATATTTTTACCTTTTTAAAATTCTTCCATGATTTCTTCCTCTCAACATTTTTTCACTAATGTTCAAATTAACTATTTATACTTAATCTTATTTTTCTCCTTCAATCTTGCCAGAGATGTGTGTATACCTTATTCATTTTCTCAAACATGCACTTGTTAAATAATATATCTTCATTTTGAATGTAATTATTTTCTTTCCCTATCATTATTTACCTTTTATTTCTTTCTTTTTGTTCCATTGTTCCTTAAATAACCTAGAAGTTCTATGTTCAACTCATTGACTTAATTTTATCCTCTTTTAATATAAGCATTGAAGACTAATAATTTACCTATCAGTATGATTTTAGCTGCATCCTAAAAGTTTTGTTAACTTTAATTATCAATAATGTTCTTCCTGAGTTTTTTTTAACTCCTATACTAAATTATCAAACACAGAGTAATTTTTTTGGTTGTGTTGTCATTAATGTCATTGTTATCACATGAAATATCTATATGATACTGAATTTGAAATCTCCTGAGACTTTCTTTCCCACTGGTGTTGGGAAAGTTGTGAAAATCAAAATAAAGTCAATCATCCCGCATCATCCCAACAAAAATAGGTAAATAAATGTGGGAGGTTATGTAAAAATAGTTCTTACCTACACTTGTTGTTGGTAGGTGCTGTCAAGTCTGTGTTCATCTCACAGCAACTCTATGTACAACAGATCAAGCACTATTGTCATGCTTCTCTGTTATTCATAGGGTTTTCAAAGGTTGATTGATTTGGGCTGTGAGTTGCCAGGTCCTTCTCCCAAGCCTACAGCACCTGGTGTTCCCAGGCGGTCTCCCATCCAAATACTAACCAGGCCCGACCCTGCTTAGCTTCCAAGATCTGATGGGATTGGATGCCACAGTGGTATGTCTACAGGCTACCCATACTTACCTGATAGTAATTGTCACAAAAGACTCTGCTAGAACCACAAACTTACACAAAGGTCATTGAAAACTGAAACAAGTAGTACTTTTAAAAGCAAATATTCCCAGGGACTACCTGTACAATCTCAGTGGGCAGGTCATTTCAAGAGATTTGCAAAATAGGTGACCACACTGACTTGCTTCATTTCCATTCACTAAAATTTAATCTCTTCTAGGTGTCTGTCATTTTGCTGTACTATGGGGATGAGTGTGTTGCTGTGATGATGAAAGCTATTCCACTGACAGATACCAACAGAGCCACCCTTGGTGGAAAGGTTTCAGCTGAGCTGCCAAATTAAGATAGACTAGGGAGAAGGACCTAGCAGCCCATTCCCAAAACATGTAGTCATTGAAAACCCTGAATACCAGAGAAACACTGTTACCTATAATGCCTACAAAATCAGCACCACAGGTTGGAAGATATTCAACAGACAACTGGGGAAGAGTTGCCTGCTCAAAGTAGTTGTTGTTGTTAGGTACCATTGAGTCAAGTCCAACTCATAGAGACCCTGTGTACAGCAGATCGAGAAACACTTCTCCATTCTGTGCCAGGCACACAATCTGATTTATATTTAAGCCCATTGTTGCAGACACTGTGTCAATCCATCTGGTGGAGGGTTTTCCTTTTTTTCATTGACCTGCCACTCTCCCAAACATGATGTCTTTCTCCAGGGATTGGTCTCTCCTGATTACATGTCCAAAATATGTAAGACACAGTCTGGCCATCCTTGTTTCCAAGGAGCACTCTGGTTGCACTTCTTCTAGGACAGATCTGTTGGTTCTTTTGGCAGCCCATGGTATATTCAATAGACGTCTCCAGCACCACGATTCAAAAGCAACAATTCTTTTTCTGTCTCCCTTGTTCAATGTCCAGGTTTCACAACCATATGATGCCACTGAAAATACCATGGCATGAGTCAGACATACCTTCACCTTCAATGTGACATCTTTGCTTTTCAATACTCTAAGGAGATCTTTTGTCACAGCTTTTCCTAGACCAATGAATCTTTTGATTTCTTGACTGCTACTTCCACAGGTGTTGATTATAGAGCCACACAAAGCAAAATCTTGGACAACCTCAATCTTTTCTCCATTGTGGAGTTGCATACTGGACCAGTTGTGAGGATTTTTGTTTTGTTAGTGTTTAGTTGCAACCCATATTGAAGGCTGTGATCTTTGATCTTCATTAGTAAATGTTTGAAATCTCCTTCACTTTCAGCAAGCAGAGTTGTGTCATCTACATTAATGCAGGTTGTTAATGAGTCTTCCTCCAATCCAGATGACATATTCTTCCTCATAAAGTCTAGCTTCTCGGATTATTTGCTTAGCATATAAATTGAAGAGATGTGGAGAAAGTATACAGCCCTGATGCACACCTTTCTCAACTTTAAACCAAGCTGTGTTTCCTTATTCTATTTGAACAACTGCCTCCTGGTTCATGTGCAGATTCCTCATGAGTACAATTAGGTGCTCTGATATTCCCATTTTCTGAAGTGTCATCCATAATTTATTATGATCCACACAATCAAATTCCTTTACATAGTCAATAAAACATAGATAGCCATCTTCTGATATTCTCTGCTTTTGGCTGATATCCACCTGACATCAGCAATGATGTCCTGGTTCCCCACCCTCTTCTGAATCCAGCTTGATCTTCCAGTAATTCCCTATCTATATACTGCTGCAGTCACTTTTGAATGATCTTTAGTAAAATTTTGCTTGCGTTTGATATTAATTATATCATCCAATAGTTTGCACATTCAGTTGGATCCCCCTTTTGGGGAATAGGCACAAGTATGGATCTCTTCCAGTCAGTTGGCCAAGTAGCTGTTTTCCAAATCTGTTGGCATAAACATGTTAACACCTCTAATGCTGCATCTGTTTGTTGAAACATCTCTGTTGGTATTCCATCAATTCCTGGAGCTGTGTGTTTCGCCAGTTCTTTCAAGGTGGCTTCCACTTCATCCTTCAATATCTTTGGTTCCTCTTCATATGCAACCTCTTGGAATGGTTGGTCATCTACCAATTGTTTTTTGTATAATGATCTGTGTATTCCTTCCATCTTCTTTTGATGTTTCCTGCATCGGTTAACATTTTCCCTGTAGAATCTTTCACTACTGCCACTCAAGGCTTGAATGTTATGAGAATGGAATAAAACCCCAGGGACCTCCATTTGGTGATGAGGCACAACTCAAAAAGGAGAACAAATAATTGTAATATTCCTTTAATAACTGGAATGTGGAATGTACATAGTATACACCTAGGAAAATTACAATTCATCAAAAGGTAAATGAAGCACATACATATTGCCATTCCAGGCATCAGTGAACTAAAGTGGACTGATACTGGCCATTTTGAATTAGATAAACATGTGGTCTACTGGGCCTGCAGCCATAGCACTGTAGCATCTGATTCTGTCCGATCTCAGAAGCTAAGCTGGGTCAGGCTTGGCTAGCACTTAGATGGAAGACCACCTGGGAACACCAGATACTGTAGGCTTGGGAGAAGGACCCAGCAACCCACACCTAAAAAATCAATCTGCCATTGAATACCTTATGAATAGTAGAGAATAGTAGTATGAATAGTAGAGAAGGAATGATAACAGTGTTTTTCCTGTTGCAGATAGGGTCGCTATGAGTCAGACACTGACTTGACGGCACCTAACAACAACAACAAGCAAGGGCAGTTACCATGACTATCATTCAAATTTATGAACCTGCCACAAAGTCCACAAATGAAGATAGGGGAGATTTTTACAAGGCTTGCCCTCTGAAATTGATTGAATATTCCTTCAGGATGCACTGATAATTACTGGTGATCGTAATGCAAAAGTTGGAGACAAGAAGGCTCAGCAGCTGAAAAATATTATCTTGGTATCCAAAACAATTCTGGAGACCACATGATAGAACTTTGTAAGACCAATGACTTTTACATGCAATTTTTTTCACCAAAATAAACAATGACTATAAACATGGAATTCACCGGGTGGAACACATAGAAATCAAATTGACTACAGTTGTGGAAATAGGTAATGGAAAACCTCAATAGAAAGAGTCAAAACAGGACCAGGTGCTGATTGTTGATCAGTGTGTCAACTGTTCATATGCAGGTTCAAACTGAAATTAATGTAAATTAGAAAAAGTGTATGAGAGCCAAGGTATGACCTTGAATATATCCTACCTGAGTTCAGAGGCCTTCTCAAGAACATATTTGATATGTTAGACTCTAATGACCAAAGAACAGATGAATTGTGACATGACATTAAAGATATCATCTATGAAGAAAGCAAAAGATTATTTTAAAAAAACAAGGAAAAAAAGAAAGTAGTAACATACATGTCAAAAGGAGACTCTAAAACTTGCCCTTGACCATCAAGCAGCAACTGTGAAAAGCTGTGGAAGTTAAAGAACTAAGCAAAAGATTTCAAAGGGCAGCTTGAGAAGACAAAATCAAATATAATGACATATTAAAAGAGCTAGAGCTAGAAAACAAATAGGGAATAACATGCTCTGTTTTTCTCAAGCTTAAAGAATTGAAGAAAAATTTTAAGCCTCTAGTGGCAACAGTGAAGGATTCTATAGGGAAAATATTAAATGATGAAAGAAACATCAAAAGGAGGTGGAAGGAATACAAAGAGTCAGTATAACAAAAAGAATTGGTGGATGATCAACCATTTCAAGAGGTTGCATCTGATCAGGAACCAATGGTGCTGAAGGAATAAGTGGAAGCTGACTTGAAGACATTCGTAAAACACAAGACTCCAGGAACGGAAGCAATTTCAATTGAGATGTTTCAACAAACAGATGGTGCACTGGAAGTGCTCACTTGTCTATGCCAAGAGATTTGGAAAACAGCTACCTGGACAACTGACTGGAAGAGATCCATATTTGTTCCTATTCTCAAGAGAAGGGATCCAATCAAATGCAGAAATTATTAAATGATATCACTAATATCACACACAAGTAAAATTTTGCTAAAGATAATTCAAAAGCAACTTCAGCAGTATACTGACAGTGAGCTGTCAGAAAACCACGCTGGATTCAGAAAAGGGAGTTGAACCAGGGACATCATTTTGGATGTCTGATGGATATTATCTGAAAGCACAGAATACTAGAAAGATGTCTATCTATGTTTTATTGACTATGCAAAGGCATTTGACTGTGTCAATGACAACAAGTTATGGATAACATTGTGAAGAATGGGAATACCAGAGCACTTAATTGAACTCATGAGGAATCTGTACATAGAAGCAGGAGGCAGTCATTTCAACAGAACAAGGAAACACTGCATGATTTAAAGTCAGGAAAGTTGTTGGACAGGGCTGCATTCTTTTACTGTATCTCTTTAGTCTCTACACTGAACAATTAATCTGAGAAGCTGGAGTTTATGAAGAAGAATATGGCATGAGGATTGGAGGAAGACTCATTAACAACCTGTGTTATAAAGATGATGCATCTTTGGTTGCTGAAACTGAAGAGGATTTGAAACATTTACTGATGATGATCAAAGAACATAGCCTTAAGTATGGATTATAGTTTGACATCGAGGAAACAAAAATCCTTACAACTGGGTCAGTAAGCATCTTCATTATAAATGGAGACAATATTGAGGTCATCCAAGATTTTGCTTTATTTGTTTCTACAATCAACATCCATGGAACCAGCAGTCAAGAAATCAAGAGGCACATCGCATTGGGAAAAGCTGTTGAAAAAGATCTTTTTAAAAAGTATTGAAAAACCAAGATGTCACATTGAAGACAAAGGTGAACCTGACTCATGCCATGAGATTTTGTTACATCATATCCTTATGAAAACTGGGGACAGGATAATTGATGGGTTTGAATTATGGTGCTGAAGACAAATACTGAATATACGACAGACTGTCAGAAGAACCAATAGGTCCATCCTAGAAGAAGTGCAACCGTAGTGCTCCTTGGAAGCAAGGATGGCTACACTGCATCTTACATATTTTGGACATATTGCCAGGTGGAACTGATCCCTGGAGAAGGACATTATGTTTAGGAGTATGACAATAAAAAAAATGGAAGATCCTCAACTAGATAGATTGATATAGTGGCCACAACAATGGGATTAAGCATAAAAAGATCATTTGTATGGCACAGTGTTGGGTATTATTTTGTCCTATTATTCATAGGATCACGATGAGTCAGACCTGATTCCATGGCACCTAACTACAACAACAACAAGACTTAATCCAACTTAGCTCCACAAAGAATGCTGAGCTGTGTGTACTGGATTCCTCTTTTCTTGTTATAAAAACCCTAACTCTTCTCCCAGTGGGGGAAAAATTCTTTGATTTCTAATTGAAGTGTGTCTCCTGACTAGTAAATCTATTCTGCTTTCAAACAAAACTGTCATTAATTCTTCCCTCAGAAATATCCACTTAGTTAAACTTAGCAGAGAAGGGACAATTTAGGGAGCAGCAAAGAGGGAAAGATCTAACAAAAGATGATGGGAGAAGATAGGAGGGGGAGGAGGGACAAGGAGAAGCAAGGAATGAGAGAGAGGGCAATCTCAAAGTAAACAGTCCAACTTTAATAGCTCAGGAAGTAATTCTAATAATACCAACAATACCAAAGGATGGTAATAATGCAAACAGGCTATATTATTCATGTAGTACTACTGACAATATAAAAAGATAGATCACTACAGAAAAAAGTTTGGACGTAAATCATGGTTGGGATGCAAGGATATATAGAAAAATAATCCCAGAAAAGACATGCAAGTAGAAGAGTTGGGGGGTTGGAGGGGGAGGAAGTGCACAAGAGGGTAAGGGGAACTTATCTATGCAATGTACAATGAAAAGCATATATGGAAATGTCACAATGAAATGCATGTCAGAATGAATCACATTAAGTTGTACATTAAAAATTCCCAATAAAAAAAGAAAGAAATATCCCCTTAGTAAATCTTAGTTTGGACCCTGAAATCTGCATTTTTAACAATATTCTCCAAGTAATCTTAGTGAAAGTGGCCATATGAGCACAATTTAAAACCTTGTCCATGAGGACAGCAAGTATGCTTGTTAGCTTCTATGTCCCTAACTTTTATTAGAGTTTGCAATAAAGATTAGCTGCATTACAAATATTAGCACTAAAAATATTCAAACCCATTATGACAAGTTAGCCAGTAGACTCATGCTGCTTTGAGGTCTGGGCTACTTTCAGACCAAGGGAAAACTTCACTTTTTACATGGTGGATGAAAGAAGTTAAAAACGGAGAGCTGGAAGAACTCGGGAGAAGGGGGCTGGTGTGAGGGAGGAAGCCTAGTGTTGGAGACTTAGCCAGAAGTCAAAGTTGATGAGCTGTCAGCAGCCCGTCTTTATTTTGATGAGTCAAAGACTGTATACAAACCTCCCCCAGGGTATCCAGTTCAGAATTTCAGCTGGATAAGGGCATTATCTTCCTTTCATCGCAGGGCTGCTTTCAACACATCAGGAAACACCGTGTCAGTCCTTGACAGAGCCTGGCAATTTGAACTAGGGAGATAATCTAATGCCTTTAAAACTGGCTGATATTTTCATTTGTGATTCCACATGACAGCAACCCTCCTCTTTCTCTGCTTTGTACCCTACAGTGAGGTTTGGCAGCAAGATATATATTTGAAGGCAGGCTGGTTGGTGGGGTGCTACAAGGAAACTGTAATGCCAGCCTGTCTAAGATCTGATACTGGAGCTCTTAGAGACAATGATGCATGGGGAAATAGCTCTTGTGGGGACTTGGAAACATGAAAATGGACCAGAGGGACTTGAGACCTATGGCCTAAGTTTAACCTCTGGACCTGTAAATAAGAAAGAGCAGATTCTGTTTGTTGTTTTAGAGTGCAGAAAAATTATTTTCTGTCTGGCTATTCACCTTTGTCTTCTAAACCTAAGTTGGATAGAATGACTTTAAGAGAAGGTAGAAGTCTCAACATAAATCAAGCATCAGGATATCAATCTGTGAGAAAAATTATCTTAATAAGAAATAATAATAACAGTTCTGCAAAGATTATCAGTTGTTTCATTTCAATTGTGGCATGACAACATAGCTATATGGGTTCTACTCGCATCTTCAGGGGAAGCAAATTTTGCCAATGTCTTTTTACCTGCCATTCTGTCTTTTTATACATCTGTCTTTTCATATTCCTTTTCACAGAGTTGGCATGTGGGAAATCTCTGTTGGGGTGAAATATCTTTAATGGGTTCTCTTTGGATAAGATCTCTGGCCTCTCCAATCTTTCATCTCCTTTGAGTAGTAAATCCTTTTGCTCTTTCAAACAGCTTTCAGAACTAGGTTGACATAAATAGTAATATCTGCCAGGAAGCATGGTAGCTCTGCCTAGAAAAACTCAGAGAGTCTGGGGAGTATTTGGCCACAAAGTTCTTATGGTGAGAAATGTGGCAGCAGAGATCAGAGGGGATTCAGGTCCCTCTGGCTTTTAGTTTGCACTCAAGTGCTATGCTGAGAGTGACCAGAGGCCAAAGCAAGAGCAAAGCCTCCTTAATCTGTGCATCTACCAGCATCTTCCCCATCTGGCAGGAAGATTGCCCTCTCCTGTTTTCACTTACTTCCAGTTACTATTTCAAACAGCATTTTTATTTCTGTGGTGGCAGATTCTAATCAGACGCCTGTCAACCTCTAAAAGTTTGTGCTTCTCCTATTGATGGTCTGCTTTCTTGACTTTATCTGAATTACTTGAGTTGTGGCCATGCTGACATTTGCCCTCCAGTCTGACTTCAGTCACAATAAATATAAATTTCAGATGGTGTTGTTTCCCTCATATTCTTTATTCCACTATGACACCCTAACTATGAAAGGGAGGAGTATTTAAAAGAAGACTCTGGGACCCCACATATTCAATCAAAACCAGACATATGAAATCAAAAACTTTGAAGGTAAGTCTTGGTAATTTGCATTTTATTCAGCTTTTGTGTAAACATGGACTTCCACTTGTGGCTGTGGCAGAATAACTGATATTGGACTTCTTGTTGTTGTTGTTAGGTCCGTCGAGTTGGTATCCTACTCATAGCGACCCTCATAGGGTTTTCAATGGCTGACTGTTTCAGGATTGCCTTGAGAGTGGATTGCCAGGTCCTTCTCCTTTTGCAGTGCTGGTAATTGAACTCCAGACTTCAGAGACTGCAGCACAGTGCTCTACCAACTGAGCTAAATCCCAGCCCTGATATTGGACTAGTTACACTCAAAATAGCTATAAAAAGAGGAAACCACATGAAACAATATTTTCAGATACTGGAAAGCATGCAGGTCAAGGTTGTGACCCCTGAGAAAGTAGATGAGACAAGTACCAAATCACCAAGCACAATTATCACTTTCTACATGAGGTCCTAGAAAATCGATCCCAAAAAGAGTGCAGTGATCTTATTGAAGTTAGGAGACACAAATACAAATTCAGTACTGTTGACATATAAAATTTGTAAGGCAATTGATTAGAGAGAAGCATGCCTGGCAGAGGTCTTCACAAAGGTCCACTTAAGCTTTGGATAAATACAAAACTGGACATGCAGTGATATTTTTTCCCCTGGAAAATTTAGCAGTGGTTTAATTACTTATGTTTGCTTTCATTTATCTGCAATTCTAATTGTGATATAGTAAAAAGACCTTCGAATTAGCTAGTCTATTGTACTTCCTTTTTTTCTCTTTTCAGTTTAAAAAATTTTTGGTTGCTATGTATGTATTTTATGAAGATTTAGAAGAGAGAAGCTGGAAGGCCTGAAACATAAATAAATTAAAAAGAAAAAGGAATGCTAATTACCCTGATTTGATCTATGAATGCTAAATGTAAGTGTTGAGATATCAGACTGAAACCCACTAATGTGTACAATTAATACCTGTTAATCAATAAAATGAAATAAATGGAATTATTTTATAAGCTCCTGGAGAATAACTATATTCCAGAGATCACACAGAGCTGGGAGATATATTCCTAAATACCTTATGCATTCATTTGACATCCCCAGAGAGTCCAAACTTTGGGAGCAGGACTAATCTAAGGCTAAGATAAGGATCAATCTAGACCACAGAACCAAACTTGACACCCCCAAAAGGAAGCTAAGAAGCATTTGCAATATCAACCATAGAGCTAATTATTTTTTGAAAAAGGAAATAAGCAAAAATATGTGACCAATACTCAGACACAAAATCTATGAATAGAAACAGTCTTGGAAATGATACAGATGTTGGAATTATGAAATATTAAGTTTCCTCATTCTTATTTAAACTCTGAAAGATAAGACTTATAGACAAAGGATAAGTACATAAAAATACATGAACCCAAAGACACTTGAGAGTGAAAATAGCAGGTAGATTTTGGATGGGAGTGACACATGGAAGACAGAAATTTCAGGACTGAACAATCCCAGTTTACTCCACAGTTGACACCTAAGAAAGCAACAAAATACTAATGGAAAACTCACAATCTTTCTGGTCTTAACAACTAGAATATAGTTTGCTGCAACCACAGCTACCAGTAAGTAGAAATGATAGAGATAGAAATTGGAGAGCCACACAGAGTGATCCCCAAATGTAACATATAAACTCTACCACTCTGGCTAGCCCCAAGGTAGATATGGAAAACTAGAATCCTAACAACTCAGTTTAATTGAAAAATCACTTAAGCTGCCAGTTGAGGTGCAGAATTTAAGATTTTGAGTCCACCAAGATTGCGTGGTCAGACAAAATTTAAAACATAACTTTTTAGAGAAATATACTTCTGAGTCTCTGAAACATATGGTAATATTTATAATATCAAAGATACAATCCAGAATTGCATGTGACAAACTAGAAAAATGTAAAACATTCTCAAGAGAAAACATATTCAATGGTGTAATAATGAAGAGCAACTCAAAGATGACCATGATGACTATTTTTTTTGCACTACTGGGGATCAAACCTGGAGCCTCATGCATACTAACCAAACACTCAACCACTGAGCTACATCCTCAGTCCCAGCAGAAAATAATTTTAAGGGAGCTACTATAATTATGTGCAAGGATATAAAGAAAAATATATTCACAATAAGTGAAAAGAATAAAATGAACCATCCTCAGCAGGACAGTATCAATTATAAAAATATTCAAATGGGAATTTAAAAACTGAAATACACAAATATGAAATTATATAAATTTATTAGATGTGCTCAAAAGCTAAATGTAACTGACTTAAGAGTTAATGAATTGAAGATGGAACTGAGAAATTATAAAATTTGAAGGATAGAGCAAAAAGAACTGAAAAAAACATGAACAATGCCTCAACAACACATGTGAAAAGAAATGCGTACTAGAATCCAAGAAACAAAGGAAAGAATAGGGTATGAAATATGGTAAAAATAATCACTGAAAATATCTCAACTTTGATGGAAGATATAAATTTAAAGATTCATAAAGCTCTGTAGCCTCAACCAGGGTAAATGCAAAGAAAACTATACCTGTGAATATCAAATTGATTAAATCAAAGATTAAGAGAAAATCTTGAAATCAACCAGAGAAAAATGACTCACTACAAAAAGGGGGAAATGATATACATAATAGCTAATACTTCATCAAATAGTATGGAAAGTCAACAGTAGGAAAATGTCATTATAATGCTGGGGGAAAATACTCAAAAAAATTCTATAAAAAGGGAAATATTGAATAAAGATGAAACAGATAAAGACATTTTCAGACTTTAAAAACTTGGATTATTCATTGTCAATACATTTGCAATATGAGAAATGCTAAGAAAATTTTTGAGGGCTAAGAGAAAATAATACCAGATAGAAATATGGATCTTCTGGAAAGAAAGAAGAGAATCTGTTATATAATATCTATTTAATGATAAAAGATATTTTGCTTTATATTTCTTTAAAATCCATAGTAGTATTTCAAACAAAAATACATTTGCTTGTTGTTGTTGTTGTTGTTAGGTACCATGGAGTCAGGTGCAATTTATAGTGACCCTATGTACAACAGAATCAAACTCTAACCAACACTGTGCCAATATACATGATCTTTTTATGTTTGAGCTCATTGTTGCAACCACTGTGTTTCTTGTAGAGCTTATAATATATTTAGATGAAATACATATAACAATTCTACCATAAAGAATGTGGAGGAAGCTGGCATAGTAGAGCATGGCTTTAGTCCCAGCAACTAGGGAGGTGGAAACAGGAGGGTCACAAGTTTGAGGCCAGAAGAAGCTTGTGCAACTTATTGAGACCCTATCTCAAAAATACAAAGTAAAATCAGGCTGTAGGTACAGTTCAATGGTTGAAAGCTTGCAAAAAGAATGCATGATGCCAGGGTTCAACTACTCAGTATATTAAAAAAATGTGAAGGAATCCAGGTACCATGGCACAAACCTAGAATACGAGCAACTTGGGAAATGGAGGCAAAAGTATTGTAAATTCAAGGACAGAAGAAGCCTGTGCAATTTAGTGGGACTCGTCTAAAAACTAAAAAAAAAAAAAAAAAAAAAAAAAAAAAAAAAAAAAAAAAAAAAAAAAAAAAAAAAAAAAAAAAAAAAAAAAA